>CAACVS010000235.1:22598-43986 GCA_900660405.1 Pseudo-nitzschia multistriata | reverse complement strand
TAATATTCGAAGCAATCCTTGCTGAGATTAAGATGAGTGAGTAGCTTCGGTGACGTGATAACGCCGGATTTTTTGTCATGCTTGGCACTGTAAAATACGGGACGTCGGTTCTTCCGATCTCTTGAGCCGTAACAGTTTTGACAGAATACCTTTAGCTTAGGGGGGGGGCATGATAAAGAACAAAGCTAAGTTCCAAGCAGAGGGTGAGTTTTCTCGTGCTTTGGAAGTAAAATTATGCTTGTTTTCGGAAACATGTTCTGGATATATGAAGTTGTGCGGGAATTTTCTAAACTATTATCCAATCACGAAAGACTAAGGGTTGACCCTGAAACTTCGATGGTGTCAACTGCGTGAAACGCGCAATACCATTGATCCGGTTTGTGTGACGTACTAGTACTGGTACCAACATCTTCTTCTTATCATGGAGGAGAAGAATACCAACAACAAAAAGAAAAATAACCCTAGTACTACTACTAGTAGTACTAGTAGTAGATACTACTATTACTAGAAGGTAACAACTTCACTATATCATAGTTTCTTGTTCCTTCTTCTTCTTAATATGCAATGGAATCCCAAACTAGACATGTTCTCTTGCTTTTTAGGGTTGGGGTGGCTGTCGTTGTTGTTGAGATTGCTGGTGGGACACTTCTTCTTGTTGTTGTTCTTGTTGTTACTGAATAATCTCAAGAAGTAGTAGTACACCTAGTAGAGCAGCAGCAGAGCAGGCAAGAAAAAACAATGCAACTATTAGTACTGCCAATAGTGTTGGTACTGTCAAGTGCAACTACTGTATGTAGGAGTGCTAGCAGTACTAGTACTAGTAGTACTAGTATTATTTTACTACTACTACTACAAATGACAAAGGGCAGGGAAAATTTTTGTTGCACAGAAAACTACAGGCTCTGCTTGTTGCATGTATTACAGTGCAGTGAACGGTCAGCAGATATTGCCAACGTTGACTACTTACAAACATCATATGGTGTTTTAGTTTACCTTCATGCATGAAGTCATCTCTACCATGACAAAGAAGGAACGACAACTGCACCAGGAAGCGGATAATTCACAACAACTTTGTCACTACGGTTCAGTCCCTTTCTTCGTTGGTATAAATTTCAATACTATCTTCTCATTCTATTTCCGCTGCAGTTTTTAAATCACAATTAAGCATTCTATGATAGTCCTAATTCACGGTGCGCTTTCCATCCATCATCTTGAAGTCGAGATTTTTTATTGTAACTCCTCCAAAAATACGCTCCGGAAGAGTAGATTCTTCGTTTCCTTCAAGAACAAACATCATGTCCACCACAATTGTTTTGATGTACCCCAAACACAATTTTGTAACTCGTTTCGCTACGGCATCGCTAGCAATGTCGACAATTATTTCAAAGTAGCGGTCGTCTCTCACGTAATATTGCTTGATTTTCTTACCCAAAATAGCAGGCTTTGTTCCCACGCCCTTACGGACGACGTAGTTCCCCTCTATGATGCTTGGGATGAGCTTGAAGGTGTCGTTTCTGTAGCTGTCCGAATCCCCAAAGATAAATTTGTTCATGATGCGTCCAAAGGCCGTCTCGTTGTTTTTGATTTCGTCCAGGGTAGCCTTGTCGATTCCATAATAAAAAACTGCATGATATATCGTTTGGGCAGGGATACACAAATTCACGGCAAAAATAAATTCGGGCAACTCCCGCATTCCTGTTTGCCGTTCTCGCTCTAATGCCATTTGCACACGCTCTCCAGGGTGTGAACACATGCCGGTATATATGGGGGTCTTTGTGTTGACCAAGTCTACCGTAATGAGACGAAAGGCGGCTTCTTCAGATGACTCCTTGATTCTAGTTGCGAGGTAATTATTGGACCGAACCTGATAGTTTCTAGCGGAGGGTTCGCTCCATCCCTTGGACCGTAGCGGAGGTGGATTGATACATAGCTCTTGAAATTTAGCGTGTGGGCTAGGCGATGTTCTCTTCTCTGAATGGCCCTTCTTTGTTTCCACTAACATTTCATTTTCTAACTCACTCACACCTGATCGGGAGGACTTCTTTGATGCAAACCCCATATTGTCTTTGTTTCTATTGTGTGAACTAAACGACGAACATACGCCGGAACTGTTGTCGCCAGAAGATGAGGAAACGTCGGTGCTAAGAGTCTGCTGCTTGAGAAACACCGGTGGCTCTTGTGGCCGTCTCTGTAGTGCTAACGAACTGGGAGACGTGTGTCCGGACTGTAGTTTTTGACGAGTCGACCACTGGAGTACAGAATTCGAATTTGACGAGGCGTCAAGCGAACCCGACGAGGAGTGTTGTTGTTGCTCGGAAAAAGAGGTGAATTCGGAACACGACTGTTCAACAGGTGCAGGGTGCTGGCTGCTACCGTTCCTCGATTCCGAAACAAGGCTGTCTTCAATGTCTAGTCCTGTGTCACACCGTAAGGTAGAACACATCATATAACCAAGATCCATCTTGCTGCTAAGTTTTCTTTTCCAGAGACTATTCCTTCTTTTCGGCACTTACGTCGCACTGCCAGACCTTAACCTTCGCCGTTTCGCGGTATTTATTCCGAAAAAGTCCGCACGCTTCTCAATTCTTGTTACGGTACTCAAAATGATAATATCTCTACTTGTTTACAAAAAGTGTGTCGTGTAGAGCGCACATTCAAAACAATTTTTGAATGACTTTCGAGGCTCATTTTTCCCCTCTCCTCCTCATAGGAATAGGTCGGTCGCCAAATTAAGAAAAAGGGGCGAATCAGTGGTGATGCCCGCGCACAAAATACTATGTATAACTTATTAAACGTTATTATGGCGTTAACATTACTTAAATACCAAGTAGAAAGCACTTACTTCGCACAAAAGAAAGCCGTCTCATTATCAACATCGTAGCAGATTTGTGGTACGTGGTACTCGTCATGAGTTTCATCGTACCGTAAAAGTCTTTGTGACATAAATGATAACTGTGGCCCACGTCACACTATTAGTCCAACGGTCAATTTTCGTTACGGTAACACAGGTAAAACATAGCAGCCGCACACAGTACTTCGTACGTGCTGCATTACTATCGTTCCATCGAACCAGAAAGCGCATGCTCAAAAATAGAATACGGTACCGTACATACTTGCTACGTACCGGTACGCCACGACCTAATAACCATCAAATATGGTTCATCCTATCAACGTAACTTATGTATATACCTCAATAAGGTACAGTATCATAGCCTTAGATAATTCAGAGACGTGCACTTTCCTGGTGATTGAAGGAAAAACTACAGTCTTTTTCTCTGACACAGATCGCGCGCAATTTTACCAACATGCGCATAAAATACGCTGCAGCATACGCCACGTCCTAAACGAAGTACGTTGACACCCACGTTTTACACAAAATGTTACGCAAATGATGAGAACACGCAAGGATAGAAAAAAATTAAGAAAATCAATGCTGTTTTGTCGTGAAGTCGCCTGAGCCGAATGGTTCTCGTGAAATCCTGCCCTGGCCAAGAACACCTTGTGTTCTCACAATTTTAATCCTCTCGTTCAAGAATTACAATAAGTGTTGTCAAAATGAAGTTCATCTCCGCTTTCGCTGCCCTTACCGCTGGATCGGTCGCCGCCTTCGCGCCTTCGGCTTTCACCCCTCGTCAAATGGGTGTTGCCTCCACCAGCAGCTTGAACATGGCCCTCGCCGATGGTGTCAAGCCTATTGTCATCGGTGTTGCTGCCGACTCTGGATGCGGAAAGTCGACCTTCATGCGTCGTCTTACCAGCATCTTCGGAGGAGATGTTGTCGGACCTCTCGGAGGAGGTTTCGAGGCCGGAAGCTGGGAAACCAACACCTTGGTCTCTGACCTTACCACTGTCATCTGCCTTGATGATTACCATCTCAACGACCGTAACGGACGTAAGGAATCCGGTCTTACCGCCCTGAACCCACTTGAGAACAACTTCGACCTCATGTTCGAGCAGGTCAGTGCCCTCAAGAACGGAGAGACTGTCAGCAAGCCTATCTACAACCACGTCAACGGAACCCTTGACACCCCTGAAACCATCGAAGCTACCCCTATCATCATCTTCGAAGGTCTTCACCCCATGCACGACGAACGTGTCCGTGACCTTCTTGACTTCACCCTTTACCTCGATATCTCTGATGAGGTCAAGCTCAACTGGAAGATCCAGCGTGATATGGAAGAACGTGGTCACTCCCTGGAATCCATCATGGCCTCCATCGAAGCCCGCAAGCCCGATTTCGATGCCTACATTGACCCCCAGAAGAAGGATGCTGATATGATCATCGAAGTCCTTCCTACCGCTCTTGACGAGGAAGACAAGAAGACCCTTCGCGTCCGATGCATCCAGAAGGAAGGTGTCAGTGACTTCAACCCTTGCTACTTGTTCGACTCTGGATCTTCCATCGAGTGGGTCCCTGCCGCCGACAAGCTTTCCTCTCCTGCCCCTGGAATGAAGCTCAAGTCCGGACCTGAAGATTACGCCGGAAAGGCTTCCCAAGTTGTCGAGATGGACGGTAACTTCGACAACCTCCAAGAGCTTGTCTACATTGAATCTGCCCTTTCCAACACCAAGACCAAGTTTTACGGAGAACTCACCCAAGCCATGCTCGCGCTCTCTGACGCCCCTGGATCCAACAACGGAACCGGACTTATGCAAACTCTTGCTGCATTCGCCATCCGCGACATCTACGAGAAGAAGACCGCCCAAGCTGCCAAGGCTACCGCCGAAGCCACTGCCTAAATATAGAAGGGTTTCTGGGTATTTAAAATTTATTTAGAATCTTGTATTTTTTAAGCTACGCCTCCAACTCTCACCTTCTCACAGATCGCATCCGCACTAGATTCATGAAGAACCCTTCACGTAACTACTGGGTTAAGGTGCAAAAGACTGTCATCTTTCGAAACGATTTCTGTCACCATACGCTGATCATTGTCTCATGGAAAGAATTTCGAAGGAAGTTTTTCAGATTCATGCCCGTTGATTCTTTCAAAACGTCTCGAAACAAAATCTGGCTCCAAAATGACCACATACGTACGTCACGCTGCGACTTTTGACGACCCATTCGTGATTGGAACCATCATCGAGTCATGGATCCCGATGTTTCAAAATGGTTGGTACGTACGACGTACGTATTTTTTTCGGTGCAGTAGCAAGATACTACCGGTATGGTAGGATATTACGGGTACCAGGTACAAGTTCCAAGCAGTAAGTAGGTACTCGTATGCACTGTACGTACCGGTACATTGTATTGTGACGTTCACATCAGTTTTATTTTTCTTCGGTATGTTTTCCCGTTGAGAAAGAAAAAGCAACAGCTCTAGCCATCATCTCCTCTCTACCGGTACTGCTGAAACGAGTACGGTACGAACGTACCGGTACGTAGTGTTCCCAAAATGCTACAGCAAATGCTTCACCTCGGCCTCCGAGACACAAAATCAACGATATCGAACGGGATACCAACACAAAGTGCGTCTGGATCGACTGTACACTATTCGAAGACTGGTTCCTCCAATGCTAAAGGCAACCGCGAACCCAAAAAAATTGTTGAAAAAATGAAACACCGAAATTTCCCCCCTTCATCGTCGTTGATGCTAGTGTTTTTCGCACCATTGATTGCAAATCTGGCGAACAGCAACTACCATCATGCAGTAGAAGGATTCTCGTCACCGCTACTGATAAAAAATGCCTCCAAGCCGAGAATAGCAACACCAATTTTTGCCGCCAAGGGCTTTGGCGGAGGCGGTGGGTTCGGGGGTGGTGGCACCAAAAAGAAAACCAAGAAACAGAGCGGAAAAAAGAAGGGTAATCGGTTGGCCGATTCCCTCGCAGACCGGCCCAGCAAACCCGTCGCGAAAAAAGGACAGACCTATGTCAAGTCCGAACAAGACGCCATGCTCGAGGAGTTGGCGGCGAAATCCTCCCGAACGCCCATCGGGAAGGCCGTCAACGAGGCGAAGCGTGCCCTGCACGCCGCTGGTATTGACACCGATGTCGACCCGTTTTGGGATCTCATGCCGTCCCTGATATCGTCGAAGTTTCCGAGCTTGCAAGATTCTCAGCTGGAACGCGTCGCGGGCATGGTGAAGCACGCACTTCATCCAGACCGCCAATCTTTGTTGGACCAATCCATCGTAGCAGACGAATGGCGGCCACACGAGGAAATCCACGCATACATGCCAGACTTGGGAGAGACGAAACCCTTTTGGGATTCCAGCGAGCTTTCTATTTGCCAAAAGCTGAGCGAGAACTATGACACAATTTGCAGTGAATACCAGGCTCTTCTGCAGGACCAAAAAGATCGGTTTCAATCTGTGACCAGCATGAACTACGAGAGTGGTTGGAAGACATTGGTTCTGTTTTACAATGGTCATCGAATCCCCGATTTTCCTTACCATTTGTGTCCCAAAACTACGGAACTCATGGAAAGCCTGCCGTTGGCCGGAAGAATTGCCGGTTTCAACAGGCAACAACCCCAGAGTGGAATCCCACTCCATTCGGATGGCAACAACATGTGGCTCACCTTGCAGATGGGGATCAAGGTTCCGGAAGGAGAAAAGGCCTGGATCCGGGTAGGGCCCGAAACCAAGCGATGGAAGGAGGGAGAATGTATGCTCTACGATACCACATACGAGCACGAAACCTTCAACGAATCGGAAACGGAAGAGAGGGTGGTATTGCACATTGACTTTTTCAACACACTGAAGATGACTCCGGTGGAGATCGAAGTAATGCGCTACATTTACAGCATGAGAGAAGAATTTATGAAAGCAGAGGGAGTTTCCAAGGTGGGCAATCAGATTTTATAAAATAAAGCTAGAATCAAAATTACTTGCATTGGTTGAAGAACTATGAAAAACCTGTCTTCAAGTGCTCTGGTCTACATCTATCTCAGCGCTTGATTCAACGCGCGAACACATACCCCAAACACCCTGTTTGTAAATATTATTTCGGACCACACCATAAGAGTATAAAAACAGTCCCTGAAACTAATATTGACAATATGTGTGACACACGATATACAACAAAACGACAAACCAAAAAAAGAGGGCTTTCAGGAGACGAGATCATCTTCCAGTAACCCATTTAATATCCATTTAACATCGAGAATTTTTGCTATCCACTCGTTTAGTCGGCTTTGGCAGCCTGAGAAACCCGGAACGCCGTCATTTTGTTCAATCCGGCATCCTCTAACGTCGTGGTGTTCTCGTCGCCTTCCCACGAAAATGTTTGCTTGCCGTTCAGTGTCGTCAGGACCACCGTTTCGCGCTCGATCTCGAACATTGCGTCTACCCAATTGAAGAGGACGGTCAGGGGCTGATCCGACGCAAAGCCGCGCTGTCCTGTTCGCCCGTCGGGGAATCGCAGCGCGATCTTCTTGACATTGCTCCCGCTCTTGATGTCCTCGGGCAGTGATTGTTCGAGTTCCTGGCGCCKGGCGTCGATTTCGGCTTGTCGCGCCGCTTCCTTGACTTCCTTGGCCTTTCGCTCTGCTTCTTCCTGCGCTTCCTTGGCCTTGCGTTGGTTGTCACTCTGGACGCTGTCTATGTAGCCTTCCTTCCGTTCCTTGTACAGTTGAAGTTCTGTAAACTCTGTTTGCATAACTTCGTATTGCTTTCCGTGTCGCTTGCGGAGTGCATTCATCCAGGATGCCATGGACTCTGCCTTGAGAGGTGGATTGCAATGGTGTTGTGCCAGAACCTTGGGGGCAATCTGAAAAAGAAAGGAACCACAGAACTCGGTGAGCAAACGATACATTCGAAAGAACCGTACGTGCGGTTGCAAACGCGCAAAGAACGAGTGAAATACAAACAACGACACTTTGGCATCGTTCTCACGACACCAACGGGCGCGAACTCGAATCGATACTCACAACACCACCGCTGCTGGCAGGATAGACGACGCACAGAATAGCTCGTTTCTCTCCCTTGGCCGAGATTTCCTTGACTTTTAGTCGCTTGATGGCGACCGCGGCTTCGGAGGAACCCGCCTTGGTGCCCCAAATGGCAAACGAACCAAAGTCTTCGGCTTGCATTTTGCGTGCTTTTCTGTTGGAAGCCTTTGCGACCTCTTTGCTCAACAAACTCTCGATCGCCACGAGATTGTTTTGCTCGGATTCCTCGGTGCCCTTTCGGCCACCACCAAACAAAGACAGTCCTCCCTGTTCCGACTTGGGCTTTTCCGAGGGAATGAATACCAGAAGCATGCGCGCCTGCTTCCGAGCCGTTTCCAGTGCATCTTGGAGGGAACCGTCCAGAATGACGGTTCCCGGCGATTTTCCGCTGTTGCGCAGGTCGTCTACCTCGTATGCTTCCGAGAGATACGATCCAAAGTCATTGTCATTCACCGCCGCTTCGTCGTCGTTGCCGTCTTTGGCAGCCGGTGTTTCTTCGGGTCCGGTCGCTGCGCCCTCTTCGGTTCCTTCCTCCGTGGTGTCGATCGCATCGTCCTCGCCTTCCTCCAGATCGATAGTTTCCTCGTCCTCGTCCTCGCTGGTTTCGTCGCCCTCGGGCACCGTCAGTGCTGCTTTCACCATGCGTTGCACGGTCTTCACTGTCTTCTTCGTCATGGTCAAGATCTTCTCCACCAGCGTCGCTTCTTCTCCTTCGTCGTCGCTGTCGCTGTCATCCTCGTCGTCGCTTTCTTCCGACTCCTCTCCTTCCAATCCCGCTTGAATGGCTCTGTGTAGGGCTCCGTAAACGACGATGGATGTTTTCTTGGCTGCCAGAAAGCCCTTCTTGGAATAATCGATGACGGTCGGCACGATTTTGGTCTTGGTCACGTCCAGTGCTTTTTCCAAGACGGCCACGTAGTCAATCCCCGATCCCGACGACGACAAGCCGGTTTCCTCGTCGTCGTCGCTCTCTTCTTCTTCTTCGCCATCGCTCTCTTCCTCCTCCTCGTCTCCGCCACGAATGTTCATGACCGAGCGCATGAGCGGCGAGAGCTTCGGCGACGCACCACCGACAACGGCGTTCGCATTCGCATTCGTCGCCGCCGATTGCGACAACAATGACGAGGGTGCCCGGTAGCCCTGGACGATCGTGGCGACGATCCCGAACACGAGCAGCAGCGCAATTGCCCTCATGGATTGAGTCATATTGAACGCGGTCTTTCTAAACAATCTATACCAAGCTGGCGAGGATGGATGTGCTTGCCTCTGGACAGGTGTTTTGGTATGCAATGATACTGAGAAATTCCCACTTTGCGTGTTTGTTGTTCGTTCGTAACAACAGTAGCCGGGTTCCGTTTTCGTACCGTACCAGTTTGCGTACGATACTTACAAGTACCTGGTACTGTAATGTAGCGTGCGATGCCACAATCGGCTTTCGAAAGGGTTCTCCAACCGGCACGTCCCACAAGGGGGAATTTCGTCACGGATAAGCAGGCAAAGCAAGATATGTTTTAAATTCTCGAGATCTCTTCAAGGATACCAATCAGAAATGATGGGCACGCACATGCGAAAAAAATAGCAAGCCCCTGGTTTTTGTTCGATTGAGTCAATTGCATTGGTCGGTGAAGTACGACTGGATCAAACGGATCGAAGAATCGGCGATAAACTTGTTGTGGTCGTTTTTGTTGTGTTCTCTGCACCGCCTCCACGAAGCATGCCGCCATTGGCAATGGGCAACGGCAATACGGAGCAAACGCGACGCCCGAAACGATGACGAAACCGGGAACCAATCTTGGTCGCTATCGGGCCATGCCCGATGGGAGCGGGAACCACGACCCCCTGACCGACTACCACACCTGGGACTCGCACCAGCTCGGCCTGTATTTCCGGAAGCGGGGCCTCGGCGCCTACTTCGAAGACATTCAGACGCACAAGATCACGGGGCGGCTGGCCCCACTCTTGAGCGACAGCGACCTCAAGGAAATGGGTGTCGGCGTGGTGGGGGATCGCCTCATGTTCAGGCACTACCTCAAGGATCTGGCGCGGAGGGAACGCTACAACAAACGGATCGAGGCTCTCTGGGAAGGCGAGGAGCGAATATTCTTTTCGGATTGCGACAGGAAATGTTTCACCTGCAATGGGTGCTGTCCAGTCGATCCCAGCACGTGTGAGTAGAGCACCGCGTAGGGCGGAGTCGAAGAACACCGAGCTAGCGCCATAAATAGGTCCAGAAAAGGAATCAATCCCAGGCCGGAGCAAAAACGACTGCTGCCCTGCGCTCGGTACTAATCCGGTTTCGTTTTGTTTCGCTTCGTTCTCGTTGCTCCTCAGACAAATTGACGGCCAACCACTTGAAAATGAAAAAGGTGCAACCCGTCCGGTGCGGCCCGTTTCGACTCTTTTGCTTCGGGTCGTCCTATGTCAGCAAAAACGTCGATTTGTCCAAGGTTGACGACGTCGACGTCATGGGCATTCCGGCACCCTGCTGCCACCGAACCTGCTGCTGTGCGAGGGGAAAGGACCTGATCGAGGTCGAGAGTCGCTTCGAAACCAGGGGCGGCGGAAAAATGTTCTTGGTCCTGGAGGAAGGCCGGGGGGAGGCGGTGGCGAACATGATTCTGAATCAGGTGGAGGAGTCGCAAAAGATGGAGCGGACCTGAGCACGAAACGAACGAGATGCGGGCGCTGCGTTCTCCTGCAGGGCCCGTCTGCGCACGAGGAGGGGGGCTAGGGGGCTGGCTCGGTGGAGGCGAAGGATCCATACAGTCAAATGCCACTGGACGGCATCGTGATTTACGGATAGGGCAAATCAATTTTTTTTCGAGGACGATTGGGAGGTCCCTCTTTCAAAACAGGAATATCCCCAAACAATTCCTATATACAAGACCCACCATCAAAGAAAACCAAAGAAACGAACGGTTGATTGAAGGACCGACGTCGCAGCTGAAAATGGCTCGCGAGCGATTGTAAGCAATTTTGCCAAACCGCACAACCGTACCAAATAGCGATCGAATCGCGAAACTGTGGTCTATTCTACTCCCGCCAGTTTATTTCATAAATCGACAGCGTATGTTTAAGCTTCCGAAACAAAAAATACCGTAGTTCCGTTGTTCTGCTATGACCTGGTGTCGCCTTCTGCAAACGATTCCAGTTGCTGCTTCAAGGCTTTGGGGAGGCGTTCTGTATCATAGATTTCTTGCGCCCAATGCGGATTCTCCTCCAGGATCTCTATGAGGAGACTTCCTTCGACGTTGTCACTATCGTTGTCGTCGTCGGTTCGGATCAGATCGTTGCTGGTCAGGGGAATGCTCTTGACATAGCCTGGCTGGTTGTGTTTTGCTGCAAATATGGCGTCTCCGATCCAGCCATCACCGCTCGGACCAACGTGCAAATAAATTTTCTTTTCCTCGGAAGAGTCCGTCGCATCACGGGCCAATGTTTTTGCGGTTGCTCCGGCATCCGATGTTGCTGTTGTCGTGAAACAAAACACACCGCGGATCCCATGTGTGGCAAAGAGCAACGATCCGATGGGCGCATGGGAGGCCAACCAGGGTCCATTGCCACACCGTCTTCTTATTGTCGAAGTCGAAAGTCGCAACCAGCGTCGGGTTGCACTTGTCATCATGGTTTGCGATCAAGACATCGGCAGAAGACGGACGCATCCTTCGTTTGGGCCATTTGAACTGATCGCTGACACCTAACCAAACTGCACGAAACCATGCAGTTCTTACTGTAGACCCCCGCTGTAGGTACGTACGGTACCGTACGGTACAGCTGGGGGTTTTCCTTGAAAAATCTGTTTCGGTTTCGTCCACATTTTTTCCAACTGCGCGCGACACAAATCAAAGGCATTTTGGCAAGAGCAAACAAGAACAATCGTCAGAGGTTACGAGTACGTACGTACCATACTCGTACTTTACTCGTACCGGTACGTATTCTGTATCTTACTGTACATTACGTACTACGTACTGTATTGATTTGTTGACTGTTGGACATCAGTAAAAAAAATTCGAACCGATCATCATCATTTATTCATTCGGCTACAAATTTCCGATCACCATTGAAATTGTTAGCAGAAATCACCTCGTTTTCTATCATTCATCGTCGACCGAGTAGCGCAAATCGACAAGAAGTGAATGAATTCATCATTTCACCCACAGAACCGACAGGTCCTTATTTTAAATTAACGGTAGAGCGAACATCTTCACGATGATATCCATTGTGAATACTGTTGCCAAGTTTCTGTATGGCATGAACCCCTCTATGTGCAAGATTCCTCCTCGGGGTTTGGACGACGAGTACTGTTACATGGGACCAGACGGAACCGAAGATGGCGCAGTACTTTGTCGAGATATCAGTTACGAACAAACCACGGCAGTGGGGAGTTGGATGATCAAACCCGAACGACACGCAATGGAAGGGATCGTGGGAGGGGTCGTTTGTTCCTTTGTATTGATATGGCTCATTCCAAAATTGCGTGCCGTTTCTCCGCCGACGACGAGGATTCGACATCCAAAGGGATCCCCACTCTTATCTCTGTTCTGTTTTGGGATGGTATCCTATTACAAATTCTCGGGTTATAAGAATCAGATATTTTGGATGGTGATGCCCTGTAACATGCAATGGGCACTTGCTGTTTTCCAGTGCTACTGTGTTCCAAAATCTTACGAGTTTCTGCAGTTTTCGATACTGCAAATACGGTTGTCTTATTTGATGTCGGTTGTCATTGCGATTGTCACGCCTGAGACAGAGGATTGCACCCGTTTCGGAGAATTCGAATTCTATTGGATCAATCACTTTTTGCTCTTGCTGCTTCCTTTCGCTTACATCAAGAACGGAAGCGTTTCCTGCTATCCTTGCAGTCCTCCGTATTGTTCGACGCTAGCCTACAATGCATACTGGTGGTTGCTTTCGTGCATTGTTTTCTACTTATTCTACTTCGGACCTGTTGCAATGATGGCTATTTCTACAGGATTGAACCTGAATTTTATGCTCCATCCTCCTCACGACCATTTTCTGCTGAAGGGGGAGAACTTTCGATTGATAGCGACGGCATCATTGGGATCGCTTTACATTGTTTCGCGACTCATTTGTATACAAGTAGAAGCAGCAATTACAAGCAATAACAATGCCGCAAAATCGGCTACCAAGCGACAATAAGAACATAGGTGTGATTCAAAGCCGAGGCCGTGATAAGGTGTAATCCTACGAGTATATTAGAATTGACTACCAAATGGGTCTTCATGAGTTGCTCATTTTTTCTCGTCTGTTTTAGTTCCGTCGCCGCTGGGCGAAGTACAGCAATTTAGGTTATTCTCCCGTGTGCCGTCCTTGTTCTGTCATGTGCTTTAGTGTCCCTTTTTGTATAGGAACTGTTTGATAACATGGGTGCTGCTGTTTCTGGGAGCCGCGAATTTATGCCTACCACATGCACTGCGCTTTTGCAATAACCAGGGATCTGTTTGGTTCTTACTTTTCAGAAACGAATTTCAATGTTCGGGTGATATCATATTTGACGGCAGTTTTTCAATTGGTTTCCGGGGTTGATAAGATGCCATACTGGAATCCATGACACAATACTCACTGATACTATTGTGTTCATAAACATCAGGGAAGTGATACAATCCAAATGAAATTTTCCTCAACAATGAAAAACTCATAAGTTTCTTTGTTGAAAGGGATAAGGACAGTACTTGAATTTACTATCTTTGGGTCATATTTAGGTCGGTTGACTACGTGGCTAGCTTTTGATTATCCAAGAAATATATCTCTTGCTGCAAAAATGATGCTGTTACCCACAGCTTTGTAATATTTTTGAATATGTTTGTAAGTGATCTTTGTCTGACATTTTGTGTAACGACGGCAGCTGGTAACCATCAACACAGTCTGAACAGAGGAGGGCATAATGATATGGTGGGTTTATGAGCACAGATTTTGTTGATTTTCCACTGATATTATTTTGGATTGACCTACTGCTGCATGCAAAATGCTACCAGCAAGACACCTGAACAATTATCTTTGCCTAAGAAAGCATAACAAGGAAGACCTAACTCAAGGTAAGCCTATTTCATTGTTTGTTGGAATCTCTGCAAAAAGAGATAATATATACCCAAATATTGTTGAAGCATATATATTTGTGTAATAATATCATTAATGTGCCAAAAATTTCAGGAATTTAATTTTGATATTATGATGACACTTGAAACCTACAATGCCATGAACCTGATTTTTTTCTTTTTCCTCAAATCCTTTCCCTGGTATTATGAATCAACCAACATAGATGGCTCAAATGACTAGTATTCTGAAGTAGTTGTCTATTGCTTACCCCAAAACGCATCTTATATGGAAAGTGATCTGCTGTTTCAAGAAAGTTGCATGTCTGTGGGAATTTTAAACTTGTGTCAGATTGCCAGGCTGGCTATACAGCTGACTCTGGGTATACTACAGTGAGTTCATTGAAACAGCATACTTTTGTTAATCGAAATCATGCACATAGCAATAAGAAGCGCTTGAAATACCCAAGACTGTAAGCAATATTGATGCTCACCAAATATTTGGAAGCTTACTGCCAAGTCATTTGAATATAAAATTGAGAGTTGGCCCCTGCCGGTACTACACTTTGATTCAACTTGCAAAGTAGTGATATAAAAAAGACACTTTGATTATCCTAGGTACACATCGCCGTCACCCAAGTCCTGCAGCTGAGTAGAAAGAAGTACTCACAAACATTTCACAATAAACTCAGAAATAGCACCTAACTTCTTGGAAATAACGGGTCACGGCAATGGAAACAACAGATTACGTCAAATAATTTGCTTTTTTTCAAAGAAAAATTCTTTGATGCTATCTCTGTTTCTATATTTTTCGAAATCCTATGACTGTCTAATACGGCTGTACTATATCATAGCAATTTTTTTCGTAGCAGAAGTGTCTGATATGATCGTGAGGTTATTATAATTTAAGTCTTCTTACCATATCCCCAACGCACTTGGTCCATATCAGTCTTACGATGCTCCCCCAACGTAGGCTTCATCTAGAGGTCCCGAGTCTCCAATTGCCAATCGCTTTCCACCTTCAGCGCCGAATAGAGCGGTATATTCAGACATGAGAGCACCGAATGCATTTTGCTTGTACTTTGTGTCGTATACGTATTGGGAGTTGATTGGGGCTCCCGGTCGGTGCTCGTGCTCGGTTTCCTGGGTCCAGTCTAACCAATAGTAGGCAGCTTTTTCTCGTGCCGCAACGACTACATCGATGTTCGATTCCGTCATAGGCATGTCGAGCGAAGTGTACAGTGGGCCCCGCGTAAGCAAGTCGAGTTCGGTGGGTGGCACATCGCATGGAACAGCACCTTCTAGAGGAAGAGATGTTAGGAACTCTTTGACTTCTTCGGTCCCAAACTTCTTGTCATAATCCGATCGAGCACCGGAGTATTCGAAGGACTTTCGACCAAGTTCGTCTGGTCCCGGGTAGGATCCATCCGGTCGTCTCATTTCGTAGGCACCATAGGCACGTGGCCGGAAATCAATCGTCAGTCTCATCTTGGCATCTGGAAGAATAGCACACCTCGAAACTAAGTGCGGGACGTCATTCAGGGGCCCATTGAAAATTTGAAGCGATGACATCTTGCTATCGACACACATCGAGGATAGCCACGCCACGTTCGAAGGGCCGGCAGCGTCACGAGCGTCCAGGGTTACCGGGCAAGTGTCCACCAATACATCGGTTCCCTTCCATGTGAAATCATCCTTTGATTCCAAATCGGGGATTGTACTCTTGATCTTTCGGATAATGTTTTCTTGGGACGTAGACATAGTAGCGATCGCTTCTTCGGGTGTGACTTGCAGCCTCGTAGAAACCGATCGAGTTGTTGCTACCGATGGGGAAAGGGCTTGGAAGGCACCAACGGTGCTGGTGACCTGGAACAGAAATGCTAGTCGTGTGATGATCATCTTTCTTCGGCTTCCAGTTCTTCCTCTTGTACAGTATTAAACTTCTGGGTGTGTTAGATACTTGTAGCAAATAAATAATATCTTTGCTCGTCGGGATGACCTAGATATGAGATTGCTAGGTAATCATAATGGTATCGTACGGTTCTGTACGTACGTACTCGTACTTGCAGATACTTCATGACATGTTCAAATTTCCCCAAGGGACGTAAGGAACAGTAATGACGGACACGCACGAAGGTAATGCGGTAGAAGATGACATATGCGACAATGAATTCAGATCTTTTCATGAATTTCAAATTTCTTTTTCGCAGTAAAATTTGTGGGAAATTGGAAATTCTGCTTCCCACCACTATGGGTCGTTCCCGTCCCGAACGAATCCCGAATGACCCAATATTGTACTGTATGTAGTACGTACGTATTGGACATTGCACATTGCACATGGTACATGGTGAATACAGTAAGTAGGATCATAAGTAGTTAATGTACGACGCATACGTACCATGTCCAGTGATGAGAAGTACGTACCTACTTGTACGAGTACGAGTTACGAGACGTTTTGAGTACAGACTACAGACGCGCCCTTGGAAAAGGGAGGGGGAAGGCCGGAGAGACTTCTCTGGATTTAATTACAGTACGTACCGTACGTACGGTAGGTGTAAAAATTGATTAAACGTAGTACGTACTTCTACTTCGTAGTTTGAAAACCTTAACTTTAAATGTTGCACTTTGAATAGAAAATGAGCAAGTATCGGCCGGTACGTACCGGTACTACCGTACGAACTTCCTACGTACAGCTTTTGTTGTACGATTCCATTCTTGTACTGTATAGTACCGTACGTATGTACCGTACCACCGTTCAAGAGAAGCAGTGTAACCTCGTACCCGTAGCTAGCTTACGTCTCGAAGCGTAGTACGTAGAGTACGTACCTGTTTTCTACCGTACGATACGTTAAATACGGAGGTTTAGACCGTTTTTGTGTTTTCGGAATCTTCTAGCACCAATCTTCTAGCACCAAGCAGCAAGATGACAGCATACTACGAGTTCGTACTCTTACGTTCACTCCGTCCGACTGGTTTTCCTTTCGAATTTCGAAAATACCGGAATCACATTCTTCAATTTTGATTACGACGGCACAAACTAAATGTATTGTTGATCGTATTGCAATGGCGAAGAAGTGATTTATCAAAGAACAAGTACGACAAACATACTATACGACGATGACGTATATGCCGATGATGGCCTTTTTGAAAAGCTCTCTGTTTTTCCTCCTCTTTCTTTACGCCGAGTCGTTTTCCCACAATTTGGCATTTTTGAGCAACTACAATCCTTCATTAAGTCGAAGTCGAAGATGGTCAACCAATGAGGTTGCCTCGCAAGATACAGTAACCGATCCGAGTAAAGATGAAATCACCACCAAAGTTGTTATGGATGAGAATAACAGCGAAGACCTTGAAGCCTCTGTCATAAAAAATGGCTACCCGATGAACAACAATTTCAACGGTTACAGCATGACTTCGGGATACAGTCCGTTCTTGGACCAAGAACCATCGCCAAAATGGCTAAGGAAACTCATAGGAAAAGATAGCGAAAGCATCAGCAGTAGACAGGATATGGAGGAAGATGGATATGCTGAGATGCAGCGACGGAAGCAATCTCTACTGAAACGGATTGCGAAGTTTCCTTTGCGCACTGCCAAGAGACTCGTTTCGACGAATTCAATTGAACCGGGAACGCTGATTTTGGTGCGCCACGGAGAAAGCTCTTGGAATAAGAATAAAACTTTCACAGGTTGGTCAGACCCAGGTAAGTTTCTTTTGACCATCATTTTTAAGTTGTGAGATGTTGCCTTCTTTTGTTACCACTACTAACGCAACCAAAATGAATGCAACCAGATCTGACGGATCAGGGAAAACGAGAGATGGAACACGCAGCGAGATTGCTCATGGAGGGAGGCTATCACTATGATATCAATGTGGTTTTTACGTCAAGATTGAAACGCGCGATCCGCTCCTCTTGGATCTTACTGCAGGAATTCAACCGAGTCTACTTGCCCGTTTTTAAAAGCTGGCGATTAAACGAACGATTTTATGGAGCATTGACGGGCTTGAACAAAACTCAGACAGCTGAAAGGCTTGGAGAGGATTTAGTCCAAGGGTGGCGTAGTTCTCTTCGCATTCGACCACCCGCACTGACCGAAAATGACCCGTTCTACCCCGGGCGTGACAGAAAATATGCTGATTTGACAAAAGATCAATTACCTCTTACTGAGTCGCTTCTCGACTGTATGGAGAGGACGAAACCACTTTGGAACGATAAAATTCTGTTTGAACTTAAACAAGGAAGGAATGTCCTTGTTGTTGCACATGCGAATACGATTCGAGGTTTAGTAAAAACTATCGATGATATCGGTGAAGAAGAAATTCAGAACGTAGCGATTCCTACGGGGATTCCGATTGTATACAAGTTTGAAATGCAGACAAATGGTCAGCTGATATCCATTCCTCCAAAAAGTGAGGAGAATTCTGTGAGTCAATTGCATATGAAAGGAAAGTTTCTAGAAAAACCTGGTCTACTCAAGGAAGCCTTGAAGTTAGAAGGGAATTGGAGAGAACAAGTTCCCGGCTATGATGCAACAATGTCGCGCCATAGTAGGCCCATGACTGGACTTGAGAGATCTTTGTATAAATTGAATGCAGTAAGGGAACTCGGGGAATGGGCCACGGACTTTATCGATTTGGATCCAGAAGAAGACGACGGCAACGACGGCAATGGTATATTTTTTACAGCAGATAAAAATGAATCCAGCACAGTTGCTGGATTGAAAGAAAATTCTAGTAATGAGGACATTCCTGCCAATGACCAAGATGCAATTCCTACATTTTTCGCTCAGCCGTGTATAACCTCCGCCCCAACATCTGCTGTTTCGAAGCGCCAAGACTCCGTAATTGTAATTATTCGTCATGGTAAAACACAACATAACAAGCTTGGCCTGTTCACAGGGTGGGAAGATGCGCCTTTAGCAGATGAGGGAATCGAAGAGGCAAAACTTGCAGGTCAAAATCTGAAGAAGCACGGGTTTGAATTCGATGTTGTGTACACCTCTTGGTTGAGTAGGGCTCTCGAAACCGCTTGGCTTGTCTTGGACGAACTGGATAGTCTTTGGCTTCCAATTGTGAAGACTTGGCGCTTGAATGAACGGTACGTTTGGAAAAGGGTATTGTGTTATGTCAATTGTACCCTAGCAACAATCATGGTCCTTTTCCCTCTAACCTACAATTTTGTATACCATTTTCTGCTTCAATTTCACCTTCGGTCATGTTCACGTTTCTTGTCCCTTTCAAACAAGGATGTATGGTGAACTCACCGGACTTTCGAAGCAAATGGTGAAGCAACGTCACGGAGAGAAGCAATTCAAGGCGTGGAGAAGAGGCTTTGAGGTTCAGCCTCCAGCTGTGTCCTCGTTTTCCCAGAACTATCCCGGCAACGACCAGCGATACCGTTATATTCGAGATGTTCGTTATTCGGTGAAAGAAAGTGCCATACGTTCGATTGAGAAAGGCAAACTGAGACTGGCGAGGAAACTCCCAAAAACTGAAAGTCTGAAAGACTGCATGGATCGAACGATTCCTTATTTTCTCGAGAGAATTGCCAAAGACGCAGTAGACCAGAATAAAAGGGTTCTAATTTCAAGTAGCGAAAATGCAATCCGTGGCTTATTAATGCATTTATGCGATATCCCTGAGAGTGAAATTACAGGTTTAGAGATACCAAACGGTCTCCCTTTGATTTATGATGTCAAATCGAAGTGTGTAAAGCTTTTGGATGACGGTACTGGACGTGATCCCTTAGAGGTTTACAATTTTGGTCCATCTGCAAAATATTTGTTCAGACCTTGCCAAAACGAAGATGGGAGCCTCGACGAGGAATGCACTATCAACTTTGATAGCCTAATTACTACGACCGCAGACCAGGATACTTTAAATTACATTAAAAGTAAGACGGGTCGATAAAAGATAGATTTTGAATCACAGATATCAGTGCCAACTACAGTATGCAATTCTACCGATGGTTTTTGCAGAATGGAAATCATTTGGAATGTTTTTATTAATTTGATAGCAACACTTTCGATGACTAAAATCATCACTGTTTTCAAAAGTCAATAGCATCTGACTAAAGTGACGCAAATAATCGTTTCATTGTGTTGGGTGCTTTTCTTGTTGGTTTCTCTATAACTGCCATCTCGATGCATGAACCTTCGGGGATTTTGATTTCGCTGCTGCTATTCTCATCATCCGAATCGTGAACCGAATCGCTGTATAGTAATCTGAGGAGCTCATCTTTCACTCCATTGCTATCTCGTTGAGTCCAGTCTACTTTCCTCAGTATTTCATTCATCCGATCAGAGCCTTGTCCCAAAGCGTGAGCCCTAACACGGTATGCACCCGTTGCGTCCACCACCCATAATCCCAAACAAGAACCTGATGCCAAGAGGCCTAAACAACTCAGAGGTCTCCTGCTTTCGGAGACACAAAATTTTGCCATCAGTAGGGAAGCTTGCGAGGCCAAAAAGCTTCCATATTCCGGCGCGGTGCCAATGTGATGCCCAAATTCAAGTTGTTCCCGCCTGTCAATTGATCGGATATGGTTAATCAAGTTCTGACAATCTGTTCTCCAACCGGAACAAACCATAGCTGATGCGCAAGAGGAATCCACTGGATGTATTCGAAAGGGTCCCCTATACCTTCGAGGGAGATCCTTCTGGAATGCCGCGACACGCGTATTATTTGATCGATTTTCTGAATTGTCCGTGCAACTTTCCTCTCCGATTGAATCCCGTAGCAAAGGGAGTTCCGCGTTATCTTTGGAAAAAATGGAATGAACAGCAAAGAGCAAAACCCCATCCCTGCATACAACCCCAACCACCATCGGTGAAAATTCGATAAATGGATCCGAAGTCACCCCCATCAACGGAAATTTCGGGAGCGGCCCGTTCTGCCCTATTTTCCCTGTTGAGCTTGATGCATTTGTACATAAAATTGCCGCGACAAATATTCCTGCCCGCAAGAGCAAATGATTCATGCGTCGATGTGTTCTTCTCGATTGGAATAAGCTTTGAGATTTCATTGTTCTTCCCTGCAATACAGATTGCAGGTGTCAATTTCTTCTTTGACTGTGACTTTGAATGTAACTCCTCTTCACTGACGATCTCTGTTTTCAGGTTGTTGGTCAAAAATTGAAGTGATGCTGTAATCCTCCAGTTGCTCGCTTTTCACGTGTAATCAGGCGCGCTGGATTACAAAAAGAAAACATGTAATCGCAGGCTAACAAACACTAGTTAATTTTCTATTTAAATCTCTCACCTCAATGGATTCCAAACCTGCAAAATGGATTACATGTAATCCAAAATTGTATTCAGCGCTCTCATGAAAAATAGCCTTATTTTTCCACAGTAGTGCTAATTGTTTGGCTGAATTGGATTACAACTCCAAAAACAAAATTTTCTCCTAGTAGGATTACAGTAGAAATCAAAGTTTCCTCTGCATC
>CAACVS010000235.1:0-22568 GCA_900660405.1 Pseudo-nitzschia multistriata | reverse complement strand
TCAGTGTCCTCCGTATCAGTGTCCTCCATATCATTGAGTGTCCTCCATATTGTATCAGCAAATCATATCAGCAACTCATCGTATCAGTGTCCTCCATATCAGCGTCCTCCATATCAGCGTCCTCCGTATCAGCATCCTCCATATCAGCAGCTCCGTATCAGTGGCTCCTCCAACGTATGTGCTGGGTGCTGGTGATTACACTTGAAAAGCAAGCAAACAAGAGGATTATGTAAATAATCGGCCAGCTACTAGCAGCGGTCTTCAGCAATAAGCACTGAGACTGAGTCCAACAAGGTCTCAAGCTGCGCTCTTGACCTTGTTAGACTCAGTCTCAGTGCTGATTGCTGAAGTAATCCAACTTCATCCTCGGTCTCAAGCAAAGCTCTCATCCTGGGCCTTAGTTGGAGTACTTGTGTAATCTGTATGTAATCTGATTTTGTATTCTCAAAAAATTCCCTTGGGGAGTTTAGTAAATTCTTATGTGTGGTCTTGCGCTAACATATTCCGTGAGTAGCTTGCCGATTATATAACATACGCACGGTTGAATACTAAATGAGTACTAAAATTGCACACTAACAAACACTATGGTAGATAATTTTTTTCTTAAATACAGCACCTCCTTGAGTACAAGAAACTTGTAGTACATGAATACTGTATTCAAAAATTGTATTCAAATCAGCAGCCGGGCCTTACCAAATTTTGTCCACGTCACTGCTAGTTGTTTGGCTGAACCTGAATACAACTCCAAACCAAAAAATTGTACTCATACAGTACAATAACAAATTTTTGTTTTCAACGTGGTAATTACAAGCGCAAAGTGATCTACTCGCCGATTACGTAAATAGTAATCAGTGCAGTGAGCATCCTCACTGCCATAACCATCAGTAATCAAACCAAGGACCGGACTCAGTTCCGGTCTAAAGCAAGCTCTTGACCTCAACCTCATCCTGGTCCTCAGTTTGATTACTGACAGTAATCTCAACTTGGTCTGGGCGTTGTCGGTTTTGGTCTCAAGCAAGCTCTTGACCTCAACCAACTCGTCCTTGACCTCATTTAGATTACTTGTGTAATCTGTATGTATTGAGATCAGCACGAGACTGCACATAATTTTTTTTCTCCCTAAAGGAGGGTTTTTCTTACTAGTACAAATCTGAATACATGATATGGATTACACATACGGCATGAGCTGCTCACCCATTATATAACATAACCTTTGAGTGGCATCGAAGTTACTAGTAACCTTGCGCCCTTGGTTACTACTGGTGGGACATTAGTACAAAATGACGCGCTACCAGATACTTCAAGCTACTGGACCTATGTAAGACTATGGGGGTACATAGTACTTGTGTACATACATCCGATGCCCAGTACTATCATGTTCATCAGAATAATAGCCCTTTCTACTAATAGGGGATTAAAAGGTAGAAATAAAGTAGCTTTTTGGTAGCTTTAAAGCTACTTTTAAGCTACTTTTGCAACTTTGATGTTACTTAAAAGTAGCTGAATTCAGCAGGTATAGTATAATTTCTAAGTGGTAGTGGCAACCAGAAAGTTACTTTAAAGCTACTTTGAAGTAACTTTTAGGTAACTTTAAAGTAGCTTAAGAGTAGCTTTAAATTAGCTTTTAAGTTGATGTCCGGGAGGCAATAGTGCATTTGCTTTCATTGGTTGTAGTAGTTATGGGCACATGCTATTTTGTACTGGTATTAAGTAGGAGATGAGCATATTTACTTAGTTGGAGTAGTCTTGGGTACAGTAGCCTACGGTAACGGTTAATGCATTGTTTCGTAACGTCCCTGTAAACAGGTACAAAGTACCGAAGTACATGATTTGTTGAGAAGCTCAGGCATACTACAAACACTACTTATTTTTTGCTTAAGTACATGCACCCCAACCTGGTTACAAACCACGCAGACTGAATTTTGTCATCATGACTTGAAACCTATCCCTTTCATCATAGAGAGGCCCTTCTTTTGGACTGTGCAGTACAAAACTTTTCCCATGATAATAACATGGACCGCAACAGAGGAGTACATTTTCTGGTCATATTTATGGCACACCAGTAACATCACTGAGGCCAAGAGCTTTGCTTGAGACCAAAGTGAGGTTACTGCAAGTATCTTCAACGCTAACAAGCTCTTGAGCTTTAAGCTCAAGAGCTTGTTAGTGTTGAAGATACTTGTAGTGCAGGACAGATGTGATGCCACAATTATTTACGTAATTGATTGAGTAGCATCAAAATTACATGTAGTATCCATGCAGCGCAAGGTTGTTACTGCTGCTTTATGGAGGATGCTCAATGATAAGGACAAGGGGCCACTGATACTATGGATAACAATCAATGATATGGAGGAGTGGCTAATACGTAGGATCCTGATACAGAGGATGCTCGCTGATATGGAGAACACTGATATGGAGGACACCACTGCTGATACTATGATGTCTGCTAATATGGTGTCTGTTAATATGATACAGAGGAGCCGCTGATACAATACAAGTTGCTGCTGGTGGTGTTGCTTGCTTTTTCGTGCTTTGCTTGTTTTTTTGGCTTGTTTCCCCCTGTAATTCAATGTTTCTACAGTGTCGTCTACACAACTTTGTACTGGAATAGCAATCAAGATCAGTTTTTTTGTCAGCTGTAGAAAACTCCTCATATTTTGGTGTATATACAAAATATTGTGTACTACTACTGATACTATGTATTTAGTACTTAATTTGTGGTGAGCACTAAAGACAGTTTTTAAGTTTGTACTCCTACCTGTTGAGGTTCATGCGCCTGCTTGTTACAAGCACACATCAGCACACTGTCTGCTATTTTGTAACCAGACCCACTTTTTTTGTTACCACACAACTAGTAGTAGTATTGTGGAGAAAAGAAGGGACTCTCTATAGGGAAGGGATGGGTTTCAAGTCCTGGTTACAAAAACTCATTTCATGTGCTTGTAACCACCAGCTTGAGGTGCGTGTACTTAACAAGCAAAGAATAACTAGTATTTGTAAGTGTTAGTTTTTTGTACCAGCGCACTAACTATACACACATGGTTTTTTGCACTTTTGATACTACTCAATGGTTGCACAATATTGTAGGAGGAGTACTACAAAAATGTGAGCAGTTTTCAGTTGAAAAACTGATCTTGATTGCTATTCTAGTACAAACTTGTATAGGAAACATGGTAGAAATATTGATTTGCAAGGAGAAACAAACAAAAACAAGCAAATCAAGCAAAACACAAAGAAGCAACACTAGCAGCAGCACTCTGTATCATAGCAGCAACTTGTATCATATCACCAGCTGTGGTGACTCCTTGCCCGTCATATCATATTAGCAGAAGCTGTATAAATGTCCTCCTCTGCATCAGCGTCCTCCTCTATATCTGTGTCCTCCGAATTGGTGTCCTCCATATCACTGAGCGTCCTCTATGGTATCAGCATTGTCTGTAGTATTTAGTATCCTCTGTAGTTTCATCAAGCATCCTCTTTATCAGACCACCAATGCACTCATACACAGCAGTAACCTTGCGCTGAATGGATACATGTAATTCTGTTGCTACTCAATTGGTTACCGTAAATAACTGTGACATCGCATCAGTCCAACGCTAGAACAAGTATCTTCAACAAGGTTTCAAGCTAAAGCTCTCAAGCTTATTGAAGATACTTCCAGTAAGCTCACTTTGATCTCAAGCAAGCTCTCAATCTCAGTGATGTTACTGGTGTACCATAAATGTAACCAGAATTTTGTACCTGTTGAGGTCCGTGAAGAGTTTTGTACTGTGGGTGCACTGTTAAGTACAAAACAAAAATTATTTGGAATTAACGACTACAAACTCATGTAGAAAATACAGTGCAGTAGAAATTACAATTCAGCAACTCCTCCATATCAGCAACTCATATCGTATCAGAGCTGGCTCCTCCATATTGTTTCAGCAACTTCTTGTTTTGTATCAGTTGTGGTGGCTCCTCCTCTGGAACATATCAGCAGACACCGTATCCATGTCCTCCAAGTCAGGGGATGCCGTATCAGTGACTTCTACCAGTGTCCTCCATATCAGCGGATGCTGTATCAGCAACTTCTTGTATCAGAGTCCTCTATATCAGTGTTCTCCATATCAGTGACTCCTCTTAATACCAGCAAGGGCCCTTGTGCCCTAGTAGTCCATATCAGCATTCTCAATTACGCTGGTGTGCAGCATGCTGCATGTTATACATGTAATTACAGTGCCGCTCAATTGATTACATAAATAACTGTGACATTGCATCAGTCCCAAGCTACAAGTATCTTCAACAACAAGCTCTCAAGCTTCTTGGTGTTGAAGATACTTGTAGTAACCTCACTTTGATCTGGAGCAAGCTCTCAATCTCAGTGATGTTACTACTGGTGTCCCAAAAATGTAACCAGAACATGTACTCTGTTGAGGTCCATGTTATTCTCATGGAAAAAGTTTTGTATTGCCGGTAGAGAGCTTAGTATTCAACCAAGACCTTTCTTTAGAATCCAAGACCTATCCTTTGAAGAACAACACCTGGAGTATATGCTACTACATGCTCAGTTTTAAAGATTCCCTAGCATCTCCATGCAGTTCCAGTATTATTTACCAACCAGAAGGAAATTCCAGTCAGAATGTTGTTGTTTCCAACATTTTTGTTGGAATGCAACAACACCACCAACAACAACCCCAGTATTCAACCAAGACCCATCCTCAGGAGAACAAGGCCTGGAGTATATGCTACATCATACTCAGTTTTAAAGAAGATTCCTCAGCATCTCCATACAGATCTAGTATCATTCAAGGATCAGAAGAAGATTCTGGTCATGATGTTGTTGTGTCTGACATTTGTGTTGGATAGCAACAATAACACCTCCACAAACTCCTATTCCTCAGAGGGAGGTACTGCCCTCCAGAGCAGCTAGGAGCATTCTTTTCCCTAGTAGTCAGGAGAAGTTATGGTTCTGGCCATATAGTGCCTCTTCTAGTTCACAAGGTAAAATATAATATTAATTTTTTTCTTACTACAACAACTCTTGGGTCTGTGATACATACATTAATAATGTCCTTGCCTTTGTGTCAGATAGGGGACTTTGTATGACCAAACATAACTGCCCTAGTACTTGTTGGCATGACAGCACCATGGCAGATTACAGCATAAAACAATATGGAGGCCATGTATAACGAGAATAGGGGGACAGTTGTTGTCAATTTTGCATTTAAGGTCAAAAGAGCCAATTATCTCCTCATTCAAAGCAAGTAGAATGACCTGGATACCTTTGATACTATACCTGAAAACACCCAGGCTGTAGTAATTAACAGGCAGGCAATGGCTGTCCAGCAGTTGTCTGAATGGGCATGAGAATGATCCAGGGGCAATTCCCAAGAATGAATGAGAGTCTTACGCCTGAAGAGCTTGGGGATAGGAAGATTATTCATAACCTCTTCTTGTTGTTGTTGTTGTTGTAAATTATGAATGCAGCAAGGTGGACATTAATCAGATCCCCAACACCTTCATGAGCAATACCAGTGGCTTTGAATCTTTTCAAGCGATGAGGCAATCATACACAAATCAAGAGACAGGATACTTCCTATCATATGGGAGGACCCCTGCTGCAGACACTAAAGGGGAATTCCAGTTCTCGGATTGAGCAAGAATTGCATTGTTTTAATTGTTGATTGGATTGTCAATTGAATTGATTGCAATTGCAAATGCAGATTGCAAGTGAACACCACCAAGAGCAGATTGTTTTGAGAGGACAACAATTCCCATGGTCAAGATGATTTCTGTTGAGTTGGTGGGTTTAGTTCTTTAATGTCAAATTAATAGTTACACCAGTTAGAATATACTCCAGTTAGTATCATGAAGGATGAGCCAAATCTTCAGGGAGGAAAGGAACCCACGCAACACACCATGTTATAATGGAGGAATCCACATGATACACTGTGTTATTTTGTCTTGCTGGTTTTCTTCCATAACTTCCCAGAAAAACTTTGACTGCTAATAGAGATATTCCCATGAAAAACCAGAATTGCTAACAGAGAGGGATCATGTTGCAAATGTTTGAATGAATATTCATTGATGTATAACTTGGGATACCAATCCCACCAGGATTGCTCGCATGCTCCCTCTTTTAAGAGGGAGCCAACAGATTGATTCCAAACAACACATAATATTGTGTGGACACATTTTCAAATATTCTGTAGTATTGCACAGTACTCATAAAAAGCAAATGGTAAAACAAACAGTAGGGGAGAGCAAACAACAATAAGCAAACAGTAGTTTAGCTTAGTAATTGTAATTAGCAAATAATCATAGTATTCCAGTTTTCTTCACGCACATCTTTGCCCAAGATAAGCAGCATAATACTATTAATAGTACCTAGAACTACAAGGAACAGCTAAATGACGTCGAGATGCTTTAGATTGCAGATTATTTTGAGCGCCGTTTAGCCCACATTTCTGCTAGAGCTTTTTTTTTCTTTTCTTGTTCTAAGCGTGCAGCTTCCTCGGCTGGATCGTCTTCCATTGGCATGTCTTCGAATTGAATACCATGCACTCGTGCGAGTGCTTGTCCTATCTCGAAACTTCGAGGCCGTTCCAAAAATCCAACGGATTCAAGAACCTGAACCATTGATTTCGAAATCAGAGAAAGGTCACGTTCTTTCAATTCTTGGACGACTTGATTTATTCCTTCCTTTTCAAGTTTTGAATCAAGCATTTTCAGCAATTCCCTCACGCCGAGATTGGGGTGCATCGGAGAATTTTGCAGTATCCACGCAACGCAAAGCCCGGTTGCAAACAGTTGTCTCTTACCTAGCAATTGTTCAAGCCGCGAAGCGTCGATGCAACCTGCTTCGTCATCGTCGTCGATAGAGGATTCCTCGTCGTGTTCTTTGTACAAAGCGAGCGCATACCCTCCATCGAGCAAGGATACAACCACGTCTGAGTCGAAGCGCTTCGAAAATGCGTCCGCTGGCCGACGTAGCTTTGGGGTGCCCTTCTTTTCCCACTGTAGGCGATGAACAACCCCCCGGCCCGCATACTCGACATGACCATACGAAAATTGTCGACTAATCGATTGTGCCTTTGCTGTTGCATCAAAAACAACATATTTATCTAGTAAAACGACGTTGTTTGGTACATCCAACCAATCACCAACACCACCCACAACTACCACGGAGGAAATACCATGGGCGTTATACAGCCCATTTACACGATAAAGGAGAGGGGTTATTGACTCGTCCATCACAAGGGCTCTCATTCTACCATCTCTTGCCATGAAGTTAGCTGCACTAAAAGCGATATATCAATACATAAGAAAACGGAAGCATGTTTTCAAACGTCAGAAATCAAACCATGAGGACGACCAAACACTGTCTGATTTTTTGAGCGATTTAGTTGTCTGATAAACAC
The DNA here is from genome assembly GCA_900660405.1 of Pseudo-nitzschia multistriata. Classification (NCBI taxonomy): domain Eukaryota; phylum Bacillariophyta; class Bacillariophyceae; order Bacillariales; family Bacillariaceae; genus Pseudo-nitzschia; species Pseudo-nitzschia multistriata. The sequence goes on along the minus strand of CAACVS010000235.1, from coordinate 15,168 downwards.
ACCTTATATCCTCGTCGACCAGTAGTGCCTTTGCGCCAAATTCAATAGCTTCTGCTACGTTTGCTGCCTGTGAAGTTGATCCTGAAGAGTCACGAGTTGAGAAATGTTCCGTGTCTATAGTCGCTTTCACCCCAGGTGGTGTTGGGAGGTTGGAGATGAAAGCGCTTATATTGCTATTTATTGTCAAACGTGACTGACTTTGTTAGATAACACCCGCTTACATGAGTCGAATATTACACACGATAAAATTTGAACGTACCAATTATTGACGTATCGTCCATCCTCGGCTCTAATAGAGACAGCATCCGAAATACTAACACACATCTCCCGTCCATCACCGGGAATCTTATCGAAATGTCCCACAGATATAGCTTGAAGCAGAGTAGATTTCCCTGAATATGATACGAATATGAGTGATGAGTTTGCCCGTACTTGCAAAACAAGTTTTATGGAGTCTAATTTTATAAAATACTTACCATGATACCCTCCACCACAAATCAAAGTCACACCTTTCGTGACAAGAAGACCCGACAGTACAACTGTGGACATGCTTTCATTCCCACGTTGCATTAAGGAAGAAGGGAGGTGTTCTCTCAGGGAACCCATATTAATTGAGATAGATGTTGTCATTCGGCTATCAGCAGGAGCCTTGAACGGTACAGCAGGAGGGCTTTCCATTGGAGCGGCGCTTGTACCACTTTTTCGAGGCAGAATAGAACCGTCGCAGATGAATGCTATGGCGTCTATAGATGACAAATGACATCTCAGTCTTTGTTGGAGAACAACGCACGCGACGTGCTGTAACAAGCTCTGACCAAATGCAGGATCATCTATGGGAAACACCCTATGAAATATTGACTGAGCCGACTTTAAAACAATAGCTTTGGCGTGTTCTTCTGAAAGTTCGTCGTTCGTTTTTTGACTAAATTTTAATCGTGTGGTGACCTGTAACTTGTCATCGCGGCAAAAGAAATCCGAGCGCTCGACAACATATGGATGGTAAACCCTAGACCTTGTATTTTTTCGTTGTCGTCTGTTGAGAAGAGCCTCGTCAAGTGTTTCCATATGGAATGAGACGTGTTCGTTCGGACCGCATTCAACATCGACGTTTTCATTCACGATAATGGTTGCTGCTGTACCGTTTTTCTGCTTACAACGAAGAAAACAGCGCGACGCAAAGTCGGCCAACGCAACACGAGATCCGTTGCCCCCTTCGTGAAAGGAAGGAAGGAACGATGGTTTGTTCCCTAGACACGAAGCTATTGACGCGTGCGCAGAGACAACAAATGACAACGCTGCATCTCTTGATTCCTTTTCTCTCCTACCATCGCGCAGGATGGAAGGGTCTCGGTATACCGAGTCGATTTCCCACATAACTCTTCAAAAAGGGAAACTTAATTTCTATTATATGATGAAAGGCACCAATCGTGCAATGAAAAAGGATGGCACCAATTGGCAATCCTTCTGATATTTGATGCAGATAGTTGGAGGCGTTGGAGATGATGGTCAGATCCCGCTTTCACCAGTGTTTTTATAGGAGCGAGGTCGCAATGTTCCGATGCAAACTAAATCTATTACTGTAGTTCCAACTGATGAAAGTGACACGTATGGTGTATGTTGAATGGAGAAAAGTGAGCGTTATCGAGATAGCAGCTGCTACGACACGGATGAAGGAGCTGTCGTCTCCGATTTTGTGTCGTTGCCTTCCAAATCGATGTGAATTGGTGGTTATTTTTTTCTCTGAAAATGATGAAGAAAAAGTGCAGTTCACTGTTCACTCACTGATGTTGTACGTACCGGTATCATAGGTACAGTAATAAGAATAATATTACTGGTAGGGTTGTGACTTGTATGTGACTGCAGACTGCAGATAGACTGCAGACCACTGGTACGTACGAGTACGTACGTACCGGTAACGGTACAGCTAACGAGTAAGTATGAGGACTATGAATCCCGATTACCTAGTGAATAAAGTTCATCTTGCAAGATAACTTCTCGACTGATGGGTCTATTGTCTGTTCGCCGGATAAGCAACCGTATGAGCACTGAGCACGTACGAGTTACAGTGCCGTACGAGCGTACTCGTACGTAGGGGTAATGGTACCGTTCAAATATTGGACAACAATCTGTACACAACCGCCAACTGTGCTGACAATCCTCGTTCAAGAAGACTGTCTTTTGTCTGAATCATAGCATGGATGTATCGAAGAATGAAACCTCACACGGGGAGGATGAGTTCTTTGGTTCCCAGGATGACTTCGAACGCGGTAGTTCTCTACGGATCGGTGAATTTGGCAACATGAATGAGCATGAGATTGATGCAAAGCGCAACGAACTAAAACATGTCGGATTTCTTGATGCTTACGACGAGTTCAAGGAGTCAAGGATGCAAGAAGGCTTTGAGCGTGGGTTTCTAGATTCGTTTGCGGCGGGGAAAATCATCGGGAAAATTATTGGCGAAGCCACAACTTTGGAGAAGATTTACGAGCAGCAATCGGAAGACCAATCAGCCAATTCACATTGCGCTTCTTGTAAACCGGTGAGATCAGGGAAGGTAGAATTGATTCGAGATTATTTCACAAACAAATTTCAAAAGGATCTGGATTCGAATAACGGGAAACAGGGCTTACGGAATCTTATATCAAAAACTGAGGAGTATCCTACAACTGGTGACTTCACGTGACCTCGGAGACGTCTCCTGAGGTGGAAATTCCTACACCATTGTGGCCATTTCTATGGCTGGTTGAAATGAATGAATTTGGAAACTTCCAAAATGAATCCAACTTGACTTGATGACCACCATTTTCATCGGAATTGCTCTCTAAAGTGCAAATCTTTCAAGTTGTAGTATCGATTTAGTCGTACAGCGAACATTCCCTGGGCTGACAATTGTCAACCAACATCTATTTCTGTGAAACGCTATGACTCTTCGATTTACCTAGAAATCTGTCTTTGATTAGACCATTCTCTGGTACGACTACCCCCGAGAAAATACTGTCTTCGCGTTTGCCCTTCATTGGATGCACATTGAGGTGCAAAAAATCTTCCTAGCTGGTTTGTTTTCTGGGCTCTATTGCCATCTCAATCTATGCAGGAGCTGAAATGGTCCTCACTCTTCTTTTAAAGCCAAAATCTAGTATTATGTTTAACCTCCTTGTCAACGAGAAGAGGTGCTATGATAGCCAGAACCATTGCTCTGAGAAGCAATTCTCCTACTATTTTTTCAAAGGGGTGGCAGCCATGAAAGAGCAAGACCAGTTCTAGTAGTAGTAGTAGTACCAGTACTAGTACTAAGCTCAAAGACCACCACCCAACAGAGTCTTGTCTGAGAATATAAAAGTTTTTGTATCACAGTTTTACTGGGGAACAGTCATGCCAGTTATAAAAAGGAAAAAAGCCAAAAATTAGAAAAGGAACTCTTCTTGTAAAATCAAGCAACTGTTGGTTGTGTGGCTGCACCTTGATGGTGGTGGTGTCCAATAGTAGTACTACTAGGATACTAGGATATTAACAGTAGGTAGTATTACTGCAAAGGAGTAGGTCATTTGTAATATCAGAGCTGTTTCTGATCCACCATTTTCTTGGAGAGCGTATCTTGAACAGGAAGCTTATCTTAGGTACTGCTTAGACAGTCAGCAGTCTGCTGCTTGCTGGCAGGCAGTGCAAGGAGTAAGATACTAGGGACTTCTTGAGTCTTGAAAACTACTAGAGGGGAAGGGCACGACATCTATTTACCATTCTTGAGCCTCTGGTGGGACAAGATAGTAACACACCATGTTGGTACAAGAAGGAGGGAGAGAGGTACAAGCAAAATACTTGGGGGACTGGATCGTGGTTCTTCAACAGTTGCTGGAGGGGGCTTTTTCTATATGGTTACAACCCAGCAATAGGTGCCATGGTTTGTGGTTTGAATCCATGCTTGGTTGTTGTTTTGGAATCATTCCTCTGGTGAGTGAAGCACCACCCCTCTGAGCAGTTTGTAATTGTGAAGAATGTCAATTAGATTTGTGCATGTAATATTGGCACTGGTGTCTATTTGTGCTCTGACTGTTGAATGTGCGTGGTGAAGATATTTGGTGGTAGTGATATGTTTGTGATGTCTTGCAGTGAATTTTCATTGATGACTTTTTTCTCAGATTTGGTGAAAGGTTCGTAGGGGTATCTGGACCATTTTCAATTTTTGGTGTAAAAGCACCATGTGGATATTTTGGTGTTCTTATTGTATTTGATGGCAGATGATGAGAGGTATCATGTGTGATGTCACTGGATGGGATAAATTACATATGCATTATATGGGAAGTGTTAAGCATAGTATGGAGGACAGGGGCTGGTGTTGACAGAGAAGAGGAAGGGCTTGGAGGTTCCGGTTTTATTGTCTGCCCTATACAAAATCCGTTTTATTTTCTCCGTTGTTTGGTGAACCATTGGTTGGGAAGGTTTTGTCAACAATCATCTGTATTTTTTATGTTGGTGCTTCTGGTGTACGAACAAGGTTGACTGTTGCATTTGCCTTTACAATTGTGTTTTGAACACGTTTACATATTTGGCAGAAGTTGATGAAATTTTGGCAGAGAAGATTGGATTGTTGTAGAATTGGACAATTTTTGAAAGTATGTAGGGAGGTTTGGCCTGTCATAATGCAACAAATAAGGCATGGACGGTTGAATGAAGCCAGGTTTGCTTTGATTCAATTGATGGACATTGAGTAGGCAAAACTTAGGTGTGTTTTGTCAATTTCAGCAATTTGAATCTGATTTACCAAGATAGGTTTTGGGATGTTATCAGTGCGTTTTTATGTTGGTATATATGAATTGTATTTTTGAGGTGGGGTTTGTGTCACTGGTTGTACTTGCGTCGGGCTATTAGGAGAAGACAAATATTGTTGAAGAGTTGCAACAAAGTTGGATGGTTCAAAGCTGTGTTTTAGATGATCAAAATCTTGCTCTCTCTATGTATTTCTGTTTTGAGAAAAGACAAGTGTGTACATCCATTCATAAAGTGTTTGTGTTCATTTCTGTCATATGCAGTTTGTTTATTGCCTTCAATTAATGCGCAAAGCATGATGTAGTGGTTGTATTTCTTCCAGTATTCTTCCATGAGGGAGAGAGCTCCTTCAGTAGGGCAAGTTGTAACTAACATAGATGGAGATTCAATCAGGAGTGGGTGAGTGTCACAGATGATTGCCTTTAAAGCTTTGTATCCATGGCCATTGTGGAGTTCAATGATATGGTGGTATTTATCTTTGGAGGTAAAGGCCGTATGGATGACATCCCAGATGACTCATGATTCAGTTGATATTTTTGTCTCAAAGGTTGGGTGAAGGTCATCTTCTTGGTCCATACCTAAGGTGAATCCAATCCACATGGGTGGTTACATTTAGGATGGAAGCATGGGTACGGGTGACAATATTTTCCAAATTGTGAACAATGAGCTGTGAAGCACGTGTACCAATTGTAAAGTTCATATGCTATGTTGCCTGTGCTTTTGTTTGCTGTTGTGCAGAAGTTCTTTTCGCTTTGCAGTCTGAGGTCAACAAGGACAAAGTATTAGCCATCCTGAGTGACTAATGCAGTTGCCAGGTTTTGTGGGTCTTTGTGGTATTGACGGAGTGCATCTGGGTTGGAAGATGTGTTGAGGATGTCTGACAAAGTACTGGAAGTATGGTATTTCTACTGGGTCATGTTGAGCTTGTAGCAATCTTGAACCTGGTTTGGGTAGCTCAATGGGACAAACAGAGTGATGATTAGGCTGTAGGTCTTGGTCTTTGGAGCAAGATACTGAATCATTGTGGCTTGTTGTTGCATCATGTTTCTACTATTCTTAGTAAAGAGACACACAATGTTGGGATCAACAGCAGGTGGTTTGGTTGTATTGTTATTACAGGTTTGATTTGTGGGGTTGACCGGAGGGGGGAAAGGGGTGTCTGGCAAAATGTCAAAGTTGTATATATATTTTGAAAGCAGTCTTTTGTCAATGAAAATGGGAGACCAGTTAATGTGAAGAACAAGGATATTTTTGTTGTTAAATTTGGGGACAAAGTCAAGAGCATGGATGAAAAGGTGGATGTCACTTCCAAGTTTGAGAAGGGTGTCCTTTGCAACAGTTACCATAAGCAAGGTTTTGTGGTCAATGATATTGTCAATATGGGTAATGTCATTGGTGTTGACTGCATTTTGCTTCATGTTATCAATAATCTTGGTTTTGATGTACAAAATGGTCATGTGCTGATCATCAAAAGCATCTCTGGCTGGGTTAAGGAGATTATCAAAGTTTAGAGACAAGCAGTAAGCTTTGTCCATTTCAGCAGTCAGGTTGGGATGAACTTGATGATCAAGGAAAATAACATAAGAGACCTTTGGATGGAAAGGACGGGCATTGGCACCAGAAGGTGATTTAGATCCACTTCTTGTTGGCATGGTGAAAGGTAATCTTGTAGTCTTGAAGATCTGGATGAGAAAGACAATTTGGAATAAAAGATGTTTTGGTTTGAATCAAAATATGTTTTATGGGATGATTGTTGTGAAGCAATAATTTGTTGTTTGTGTGTAAATGTATCAGCTTTCATGAGAAGCTTTAAGAATTGTTGTCAAAGCAGGGGTTTTAAGGCAATATGTGTTGGTCTCATAAAGTGAGATGGTCGCATCTTGAGTGTGGGAATAAAAATCAATGCACAATTGAGCAAGTGTGGGATTTAATTTTTATTGTGCGCGAGGGAGTCAAAAATTATGATGGGAGTGATAATGCTGAATATGTTGTTTCAAAATGCAAGAATGTGTTTCTTGAGTCAAGATTTTCATTTTGAAACAATGGTCTGGGGATAGTTGGTGCTGAGTGAACCAAGTCTCTAAGAGCAAGAATGTCTCTCATGATGAATGACAGGATTTTCTCCATTCTTTTCATGTATTCCTTCCCTTCTGTTTCAAAAACGTTGGAATCCACCAAGCCTTGATTGGACCTTCTGTCAGGTTCAGACAAAGGAGGCAACTGTACATAACAGAAGTACCAGTGGAAAATGTGCCTTATGAATGTCAAGTACTTGATAATGGTTTTGGCCATTACAAATGTAGAAGTGGCAGAAGAGTTACCAGCCTTGACACTGTCTGATGGTGTGGTCTTCAGGAATAGATTCTAATTTGATAACAAGGTGTTGAAATTGTTCCATCTTCTATTGAAGTTGTAACATGCCAAACACTATTTAAGCTGAGACGCTGAAATGAGTCCTGTTGCTGGAGGTTTTGTTGCAAAGAAACATATTGACTGATGGGTAAATGGTCCTCTGAATATTGTCAGCCTCTTTGCCAGATGCTTGTTTGACAGATAGACAAGTTATGACTATGTTACTGGCAATATAAATACAAGCTGTGAGTTCCGTGAAAGGTGTTCTGACCTGTCTGCTTACAGTTTTTCCAAAATTCTTGTCATAGTACTAGTCTTTGTTCCCCAAAGCACCCTCCACAGCTTTCTCAAGAATCTTCTGCTTCTCTTTCCAGTGAACACTGTGTTTCAACAGCACTGCCTGTAGTCTAGGGTTGGTTGTACATATCACCGGTCAAGGGACCAGTTGAGGGTTAGTCATGGTAGAAGTGAACTTGTAATTGACACTGGTGCAGACTGCAAGGAGACAATTTATGATCCAAAAACTTAAAGAAGCAATTTTACCTGTTTATTGGGTGAGAATATAAAGCAAGACTTGGTGCTTGTGGTTGACAAAAGTAACAGCAACATTGCAATCACTGCTTGCAGACACAATGCACAAACATTGCCAAGGAAAAATTACAAGGGTAAACAAAACCAAAGAAAGTATAGGCACTACTATGTCTGACATGAGTGAGCTTGTTTTTGTGTCTCACAACCATCACTATCTGCTTGTTAGGTACAGATGGCAAAAGAAACAAAGTAGTACTGGAATCATCCAGCAGCAATTGCTTCATAGCAGGAGGAGATGGGGGAAAGAAATACGTGCCAATAAGTACATACAAGCGAGAAAATAGTCCAGAATTCAAGTACTTTGTGACAAGAAATTTAGGGGTGAACAATTTTGGGAGTGGAAAGAAAACCAGAAAACAACTCACCAACAGCAGGATTTGTAACAAAGAGGGCTGGTGCTACAATGGACATATACTGTTTGGAAAGTTAGGCAAAGAAGTAAAGAAGTAAAGAGTGGAAGATACTTTGGCAGAGATTGAACAAGCACTAAGGGCAGTGTACAGAAGAGAAAACAGAGAGGACAAGGAGGATAGAATTAATAGAAAAAGAACGCCGTCCAAAATGGAAAGAAATCAATCAGAAAAAATATTGGGAGGACAACGAGATCTTAAATGAACTGAGGTCAAAGATACAACCAGTATGAATACCAAACTAAAGTACTATAGTAAAAATAATGACATGTTAGGGATACAAAAAAGAGTGACAACAATGATACCAAAATACATGCAACAAGATTTTCTTTTCCAATTAGATAGAATTGCTGAACTGTGAATTTTTTTTGCACTAGCAGTAGAAGAGTTGTCAATATGCGGCACAGAATTGGCAAGAGGGGAGAGGAATGTGAAACCAACTAGAGGAATAAAGGTACTCAAAATAGGAGTTTTGTGACGACATGAGGCAGATACTTGTCAAATAATTGAGAATTTGTCATCAAATAGTAGAGAAAAAAACTGCTTTGAATCAAAATTGGAAACAACCATGAGAACGGGCATCAAACTCCTCATGAGAAATGAGTGGTTCAAGAACATGTTCCACAGATAAGTGCCAGACATTTTTTTATGAGCAGTGCAAAATATGTGGGAAAATTAAATTTTATGGAAGCGGGAAAACCAAAACACCATAATATCAGTTTGTGTGACAAAAATATCATAAAACTTCCACCTTACTGGCACTAACTTAGTGTTTGCACTGTACTGTAGAAACTTATTTTGTTAGATTGGAAGTCAAATAGAATTTAAAAAGTGCAAAAATAGTCTTTATCTGACTGGAATCATCCTTCTGGAGCTTGGGAGTTTGGGGGGGGGGGGAGAAGAAAAACACCAGAAAAGCATGATGGTATCAATATCTTTTCAATGTAGAGCATGATATACTACTACTAGTAGTAGTAGGTTGAACACTTTTTTTTCTGAAGAAAGGCATGTGATGAGTTTCCTGATATACTATTCAAAATTTGACTTCCACTTGCAGTGCACCGCAAAAGACTAATTCTGCAAGTTGCTACAAAATGCTACGGATACATGATGAGGATTTCGGGGATTTTTGAAAAGGGGTCATCATTTTTAGTACAGAAATATCCCAATGACGTGGGAAAGCGCAAACCACCCAAACCTATTTTCATTTTGAGATTTATCTCTGGTCTCATGTGGAAATAAGTACTGTAGGAGGATATGAGCGGAAGGTCCCTCAACACCAAACGAACGCAAATACTCGTACACTATCCTCTCCACATCAGTTGCGACTGTGTCCTACACACGAACAATTACAACTACCACGGAGAGCACTGTGAACCGACTTCACCTTTTGGAAGACACGCCTTGATCCATAACTATGTCAAAGAGATACAACGAGAAAAGAGCGGCCCTGGCCCAGAAGGCTGTAGACAGAGAGCTTGACCAGGGATACGGGAGAGAGGATTTCGAGAGCAATGTTGCGAAAGATGTTCGCGGGGCTGCGATGGGAGAAGGTGAAGAGGAGTTGTTCGAGAAAAAAATGAGTAAAGCCGAAAAGAAAGCTGCTGCCAAGGCCGCCCGAGAGGCCAAGCGGAAAGCAAAGGGTTTAACAAAGAAAAAGAAGGGTGGCGACGATGACAAAGAAAAGGCCGCCGCCGAGGAAGAAAAAAAGAATGCAGCGAAAATTCTTGACCCCAATGCTTCCGCGGAAGAAAAACGAGAAGCTGCGCTTGAAAATCTTTCACGGGAAGAAATTATCGTGACCTATGAAAGTAGGAAAGGAAAGATGCACGCCAATGCTCGCAACATCAATGTCAGTGGTGTGACGGTCACGTTCCATGGAAAACCACTGATTGAAGAAACCGATCTTGTGATTAATTATGGTAATAGGTATGGCTTTATCGGGCCGAACGGAAGCGGTAAAAGTACTGTGATGAAGGCAATTGCGGCACGCGCCATTCCTATCCCTGAAAACTTGGATATTTATTTCCTTAATTCTGAGTATCCTGCACGAGATGACATCACCGCTCTCGAGGCTGTCATGGAAAGCAATGACGAGGTTCAAGAGCTAGAAGCGAAAGCTGAACATCTCAATGATGCCATGGCCGAAGCAGATGAAGATGAGCAGGCCGAAATTCAACAAACACTTGAAGGCATCTACAGTCGTTTGGATCAGCTTGATGCAAGTTCTGCAGAAGCACGAGCCACACAAATTTTGTTTGGTCTTGGATTCACCCAAAAAATGCAACACATGAAAACAAAAGAATTCAGTGGAGGGTGGCGAATGCGTGTTGCCCTAGCACGTGCACTCTTCATTGAGCCAGAATTCTTGCTTCTCGACGAACGTAAGTACTTTTTTTCGATAACACAGCCATTGTTTCGAATGATAGGATGATCAGAGCTCTAACTTCTTCATTTTACCTGCGAATCAACAGCTACAAATCACTTGGACATGGAGGCTGTTCTGTGGCTTGAAGAGTATTTGAGTAACTGGAATCGCATTTTATTTTTTGTGTGCCATTCACAAGATTTCATGAATTCAGTTTGTACACATATTGTCCGTCTTGACGCAACCTACAAAAAACTCCGTTACTTTAGTGGAAATTACGACATGTATGTTCAAACTCGCCGTGATCGAGACATGGTGCAAATGCGACAATACGAAGCCGAACAGCGAGATATTGCTGAAATCAAAGATTTCATTGCTCGTTTCGGTCACGGTACTGTTAAAATGGTCCGCCAGGCACAAGCACGCGAGAAACTACTCGAAAAAAAGCTCGAAGCTGGTTTGACACAACTACCTGAGCAGGATCCTGACTGGGGTAAGTCGTTAGAAATTCTCATTAAAATAGCTAGTTGAGGAACTGAGAGCGTTGATACAGAATCATGCTGTTGCGAACAGACCTTTCGTCCATGTCTCATTTTTGACTTGTCTTATTTCCAACTCTGTAAAAGATTGGTCGTTCCCAGACGCAGGAGAACTCCCAGTGCCAGTGCTGTCTGTTGAGAACCTTAGTTTTGCATACCCTGGTGGTGTCGAACTATATAGCAACGTTGACTTTGGAGTTGATCTTCAAACCAGAGTCGCTCTGGTCGGTCCGAATGGAGCAGGTGAGATTACGTTTGTAAAATGAATTCTTCGTATTGTGTATCGAGTTCAAATAAATTTCTTACAAATTGCGATCGACGATTCAAGGTAAAACAACTTTGATCAAACTTATGACGGGTCAGTTAAATCCTACCAAGGGAGCTGTGAAACGAAATACCCATCTTCGAATTTCGCGTTTCACCCAGCATTTTGAAGAAAAGCTTGATTTGACCATGACGCCACTTGATTTTTTCAAACAAAAAGTCATGCCAGAGCAGCCGATTGAAAAGATTCGCCCTTTGCTCGGGAGGTACGGATGTACAGGGGATCAGCAATCACAAATCATGGACCAACTTTCGGCCGGTCAGAAGGCACGAATTGTCTTCGCCATCATTGCCCATGAAAGGCCTCATCTTCTGATGCTTGACGAACCGACGAATCCTCTCGATATGGAATCCATCGATGCCCTAGCACGTTGTATTAATAAATTTAAGGGTGGGGTTCTTATGGTTAGTCACGACATGAGATTGATTTCCCAATGTGCCGAACAGATCTATGTGTGTGACCACAAGAAGGTCACGTTGTACAAGGGCGATATCATGAAGTTTAAGCTTCATCAAAAGAAAGAGAACTCAAAGAATCTTGCCCAGCACATGAATGGATAAGACTAAATATTGGTATTAAAAGATCCCTTGAAATGTCATTCTGCTCAATTAACTCGCATTTTGGTCTATTCATCCAATTAGCCACCTACATTTGGTTGTTCCACATGTACTGAAAATTGTCATCTCTGAAAAATTCGTTGACTATCATTTCATCTGTTTTTTTTAAGCAGTAATCATCGGCCGGCTCGGTGTGCCTTTTTCTTTTTCTTCTTTTTGTTCGAAATTGATGATTTTCCTTTACTCTTGCCATTAGTTTTTTCAACTGATGTCGAGTTCATCAATGAATCAAAACTTATTTCATTTTGTGGCTTTCTGTCACGTTCATCCGTTTGCACAAGAGAGGAATGGTCTATCCGGTCACCAAAGCATTTTTGAATCGTATCATCTTGTGACATATCCCATATCGCCATTTCTTTCGAACCTCCTGCACAACCCATAAGCCATGGTAAAGAGGGATAAAATTTCAAAGTGAATAGCTTCCCAACTTTCATATCTTTGTTCATTTTCGCTGTTGGAGATTGAGTAGCAGTATCCCAAATTGTTACAGTTTTATCGACAGAAGAAGTTGCCATCATACCAGGAACATGGCTGACATTTTCGAAAAGAAGGAGTGAGGTAAGATGTAAAGTCAGAAACACAACCATGTTGCTTTCATATTTTTGAAAACTCACGTATTGTATGCCAGATCACTGACTCCTCCGAATTCGCTTGCCACAATGGACCAGAGGGGAGTTTTGGTTGAGAATTTGCGAACGTCCCAACACGTAACAGTTCCATCCTCACTAGCAGCAGATAAGTATTGAGGGTTGAAAGGGTCCCATGCCAAAGATTCGCAGTCTCCTGGTATTTTTACTGTTTTCACATTCTCTGTACTCCTAGCATCAACCAGACCCACAGTTCGATCATACGATCCAGTGGCGAGGAGTGTCCCCTCCTTCGGATGCCACAAGACGGATTGTACCTTGTCTTCGTGATGTTTTAGAGTTGCAGCGTTGGCTTTATCAGACTGAGCCTGTGTAACATCCCATAATTTCACCGTGCAATCTGCAGATCCACTAGCAATTACTTGTCGGTGAACTTTATTCCATGATAATGCCATTACAGCATCAGTATGACTTCCAGGTTTTAGGGATCTACCTTGTGGTGAAAGTGTATTGCTGTGTTTCTTCTCAGAGGCACCCATCATGTTAAGTCTCATAATGTCGTCGGCCATGGATGTATCCTCGCCTCCAAGGACACACGAAGGCTCAAGGGCATTCATTACATCCAGGTTCCAGATCTCGATTCCTGGCCCGAAAGTTCCTACAGCACAAAAATTTCCAGCCGAACCAGTGGGACCGATGTCACCATGACTCAGGCATAAAGGAAATGCAGGGAGAGGAATGTCGTGGTGTACGAATAGATTTCCTGTTAATTGCTCATATACATGAACTTCCAAAGCTGCAAACTCCTATACATAAAATGAAGGAAGTATCTTAGCATCTCTTCGTAACCTTAAATTGATACGTATTGATGCGATCCATGAAAGGACACAACAAACTCACCTCTTCGGTTTTCGCCACGACAATAACAGCATCAGAACCACGAATCTGGATATCTTCTGCATCACTATCATCGTCATCTTCAAAATCTTCCATATACGTTGGAGCATTTGTGCCTACTTGAGAAAACCCAATCGAATTTAATCCGTCCAAGTCAACGGGCATAAACTCCCTGGTATCTGGAACGTCGTCCAGGTCATCATCCTCACTATCACCATCTGATTCATCATCTGATACACCATCTGATTCGCGCGATACATTTTTCGGTTCCGGTTCTTCTATTTCGTCGTTTTCGACCAATAATCGTCCGATAGCAGCTCCTCTCGTCGCCTCGTCCTCTCCCTCATCGCTGGAATATTCGTCCATTCGGAGATCGGCCGGGAGGGTGTTTTCTTCCATTATCTTGGATTTCTCCTTCTCCGTTCGTATTTCCTGGTGAGCTTTGATCTCCTTTGTGTCCTCCACATTGTGCTTCTCCATCATGTGAATGAGTTCGAGTTCTGCTTGACTGAATTCGTATTTCTTTGGCGATGGGTCTGCGACCCCTGCAGGAACCCACTCAAGCGAAGAAATCATATTATTTGATATTTGATAGTTGATGTGTAGACGTTGACAACTGATATATTTTCAATGAAACTTGGAATTTAGTTTGTACTTCGTTGACTTCAAAGGCTTTCGTTGTGAGAGGTTGATTACCCACAAGAAGACGACCGTAACTGCATTTCTCGATGTTCACAGCTGATGGTATGATTGGTCGTAGTAGTGCTTTGGATTGACGGGTGACGGCCAGATTTTCCGTTCGTGATACTGTACGGTAATTGTAAAACTAAAATTGGCTCCCTAACGCAAATACTTTGTGTGCAAAAACTAAGTTATTGCTAGTAAGGTTGAAGTTATGCTCTGAAAAGAATGTAGTAGAAGTCTCTAAAAATGAAAATTCTGTTTTTGGTCAAGGAGAAGAAGAGATCTATCCCTGACATACGAAGGAAGTGTCTTCCGAGTATCATGGTAGCTGCAGGAAGCTGAGAAAAGCCTTGCATTGATTCCTGTAATGCACTTGACGATTTTAAATTCTGGCAATTGTATGTGTGAGATGAACGCATACTTGGAAGTGTCAAAGATGCCTTGGGCTGTTGTAGTAACAGGGCAATTAGTATCCATGGAAGGCACTGTTCCTGGGGGAAGGCAACCCTTGTGAATCAAACACATAGTGCTGCCACCACTACTATCCAGGAGGACACGGTAGGTTTGCATCACAGGAATCCCGTGGATCGCCTTGGATACCAATATCACCACTGGAAGAAGGTCTGGATTCAATGCTCTCAACGTTTTTGACATTGGGTTCTTGAGAGCGTCTTCATTGAGGCCAAACAATTCTAAAGAACTTGCTTCCAGTGATTGAGTAGTTGGAGCTGGAGGCAGTGCAAGGAATGCCTCATTGTGTTCCTGCACTGGCTCCTGCAAATGTTACCACTGCTGCTGTTGGTGGTTGGGACCTAATGTCACCACTGCTGCTGTTGGTGGAAGTGAACTGTCGGTGGGGAATTGTTTGTTGGAATGCTGGATTGTACAGAAACATGGCTTGGAGGACCACTGGAAGAGTCACTCTGCACTGGAGTGCGTCACAAAAAGTGTTTGCGACCACTAGCGACCACTCGCGACCTTTTTTTTAAAAATACGCACCCCTTTTTTTTCTCGCGTCCACCAAACCTCCCGTA
>CAACVS010000234.1:35228-75334 GCA_900660405.1 Pseudo-nitzschia multistriata | reverse complement strand
CAACATGACTATTTGGTGGCCGATGGGACGTGTCGCTACAACGATTTTCTGGGATACTACCGGGCTGGTTGCCAGCAACAGCAAGCTACCTCAACATTTTCAGCAACAACACGGAATACTGTAGAGTTCGAAACAAATACAGATGCCACTATTGTCTTGGAAGCCGTCTTTTGCTACGATCCGAAGTGTTCCAGCGGGTGCATGGATGGATCTGTCGTCCATCCAAGCAAGGTGTACACGTCGAACACGTGCTATGCATCTTCCTATTACTATAAGAAAGGGCTTATGATGTCAAAAGAGGAGGAGAATGACACGCACTATTACTACCCGTTTGGGTTCGAGTTTGTTGGCGGATGCTTTGAATCTGAGAACTGCCACAATTACTCGATCAGTTAACGAGCATATAATCACACCGAACGAAGGCAGACTATGCCGAGAGCAGAATGGAACAAAAAAGATGACACAGACCGTAAAAGGAACGATTCTGAAACCATTTACCATCCGTAAAAAGAAACCTTGTAACAACATTTTCAACACACTACCTAAAGACATACGAAATGTGCTCGTAAAGGAATAACTTTGAATCATAGTAGCATGATCATCACATTCGCTAAGAAATTGCCTCTGAGGAATTAATTTGTTGGCATGAACATTTAATTTTGATTCAAAACCAACTAAGATTAGATTAAAATTCTGGAAACAGAAATTATAGGAATAGTATAGCTCCACATATATGTGATCGAAAAAATCAGCTGGCCCCATCGGATGGGATTGCTAGGACCAGAAATCTATTCCTCACTTCCAAGTGGATCACCAAACGGGTTCCTAAGTTGAAACGAAATGACTGCGTTAGCGTTGCACTTCACACTTCAAGGAAGCTGTAAAATGTATCACACGAACGATGGCACAGGTGTGTGATAGTGACGTTGTTGATATTGCCTAAACATAATGTGAACGAAGCATTTCATGAAAAATAGAATCTATTCATTACTATAGATTGGAAAATGAGCTTTGAGAAACAGCAAACCATGGTATAGGAGAAAAGCACTGCAGAGAGTCTGCAGAGAGAGGGTGGGATGAATTCAAGTTCGTGTTTTCGAGTAACGTATATCCAAAAAAAAGCGACTCTCATTTGCGAATCACGTTTTGGATGCAATAAATTGGTTGTACTCTAGAAACCTTCGAAAGATCACTCGACAATTACCGCGACATACAATACACATACAGTACTAATCGCTCTTGATGTTGAAGTTTTGCTTTTTCCCCGCGCCTCCGTTTCCTCCTCCGTGCTTGGATGTGTGCGCCATCTTGTGCTGCTGGTGCCGCGCCTCCTGTTTTTGGGCAAGTTTTTCTTCCTTGTTCATCTTTTGGGTTTTCTGGGCTTGCTGTTGCTGGATTTCTTGGAGCTCTCTCTCTGCTGTCAGGGCCTTGTCGACGTACCGCATGGCCACGACAATAACAACGTCGGCAATCATAAAAGGGACCTTGGCCTCCTGAGAAGCATCGTTGGTGCACGGTGTTGTTAAATATTTTGTTAGAAAACCGAAAACAGGAGTGCATCCTTCGTCCGCAAATCATTTTACGTGGGTCAGCAACGAACAACACGGCAAACCAAATCCGGTCGATCGAACAGTAATAGCGAATGCTCCCAAATATTATTCCGCAACAAATACAAACCGAGGAAACATACCGGGATCTGCCAGTAAAAGTGGTTCAACAGAGTCAATGCCATCTTAGAAAATAATCGGTTTGGTTTTTGTTCCGTTGTATTAGGTTGAGATGTTAGACCAGGTTATAACCCGCGAATGGTCTTTTTCTAATACGGGTAATGTGTTCCTCTCTACAATATTTACGAAAGAACAAGGATCATGATAGCCWAATCAGAACCCCAAAACGATCATCCGCTGGAATTTYACAGGGGCGCCAGAGGTCTGCTGGGAATCCGTGGGAAACACTAGTCGTACGGTACGACATGTAGCTACCGGTAGATTTGGTATCTTTCCTTCATGTTCCATCAACAAAAACTTGGCTTCCCACCTTTCTACAACGGATCGATTTTGCTTCGATTCTCTGTTCTCTGAAAGAGGAACTCCTCCCTTGGGATGGAATCTATGAAGGTCATGATGTAGGATTCATATCTTAAATATATATCATACATATGTACTTTACAATATTCATCGCGCGTGACTGAATTTTTTGGCTTACGTCATTCGAGAAGAAAGGGTTTTCGCTAAATACAATGGTTCGCTGATGAAAAAGCGTTTCTCTTCGCGTCGTACTGATATTTCAAGATCGCTGTCGCGAGCGGGGTCGTCCAGCCCAGCATTGCAACCGTTGGTGACACTCGACTCTGGACCTCCTCAAATCCAATCAAATCCTAAAATCTTTGGGAGGTTGACAACCTCCGATCAACTAATCGGTCATCTGTTTTCATTCAGTTTCAAAATAATATCTTGCTCGCCAGTTCTCATATTTTCAAATAAAAAGCGTTCGACAACAATGAAGATCACCGCTCTCGCACTACTAACTATTTTCGCCACTTCCTCCTCGGCATTCGGTTTGAATGGAGGACCCAAGACACTGGCCAAGACGGCCACCCGATCCGTCAGTGCCTTCCAGAAGCCCGCGATGGTCCAACCCGTCGACGTCCAGGGAAACCGCCTCTCCAACGTCGTAAGTTTCTCCATGATATGTATTTCGATGTTAGTGTTGGATTTGTCTTGTCGGCTTCCGTGGTCAACCCGCTTGTCGTGTAAAGACAGAATGCAGTGCAAAAGCTGCAAGGTAGATTTCATCTTCAACGAGGATGATCTCATACGTCATGAGAGAAAATCTTCCCCAGGATGTGACTATCGGATCGCCCTTATACTAGGTGCCCCGCAAAAACCTCGATCGCAGTGCATGATTTTGGATGTAACCCAAATTTGAAGATTCCTTCCGATTCAAGATTCTATGCCTTCGTTTTGTCTAGAGATAGGTCACCACGGAATCGGGACTTTATCAGTCCTTTTGTGTTCGCGTCTCGCGTGCTACGTAATCCATGTCACGCGGTTGAGAATATCTTCTCCTGCTCATCGCCATGCCAATCGATTTTACCATTGATTCCCTCTCACCTTTCTGTTGTTTGCGTTGCTGTTGATGAATCTGGGTGGATAATCAATTGGTCGATGGAAAAACCTTTTATCTATGCTTCCAAAAACAATCCGATGTTAGGCCTTGAAGGATGTCTCCGACGCTATCGCAGTTCGAGGAGGAGCCTCCGATGCCGCTCCTGCCAAGTCTGGTCCTGATTTTGGTCTCATTGCTTACTTCGCCCTGTGGTACCTCGGTAACTACTACTACAACATCACCAATAAGCTTGCATTGAACGCTGCTGGAGGAAAGACTGGATTTCCCATGTCAATTTCGTCTCTTCAGCTCGGAGTAGGTGCTCTTTACGGAATCTTCCTCTGGCTCGCCCCAGATGCCCGTACCAAGCCTACCGTGAACATGCAGGATTTGATTAAGATGATCCCCGTCTCCTTCTGCTTCATGGGAGCCCACTCTGCCTCCGTATTTGCCATGGGAATGGGAGCCGTCTCCTTTGCCCAAATCGTCAAGGCGTCCGAACCCGCATTTTCCGCCGTCCTTTCCCAATATGTTTACGGAAAGCCCATTTCCAAGGCCAAGTGGTTGTGTCTCCCTATTGTTATTGGAGGAGTTATCTTGGCTTCCGTAAAGGAGCTTGATTTTGCCTGGTCCGCCCTCATCGCAGCCTGCATTGCAAACATGTTCGCTGCCGTCAAGGGTAACGAAAACAAGAAGCTCATGGAAACCGATGGATTGAAGGACCGATTGGGATCCGTCGGAAACCAGTTTGCCATCACCAGCATCCTGGCATTCATTTTGTCCCTCCCTATTGTTGCCATCAAGGAAGGATCCCGATTCGGTGACTTCATTGAGGCCGCCAAGACCACCCCCGCCATCTGGAAGAACTTGGTTGCCTCCGGTCTTTGGTTCTACGGATACAACGAGTGTGCCACCCTGACCCTGAAGAAGACCGGTGCCGTCACGCAATCCGTTGCCAACACCGCCAAGCGTGTCATTGTTATCGTTGGTGTTGCTCTTGTCCTCGGAGAATCCCTCGACCCCATCAAGTTGCTTGGATGCTCCATCGGAATTGGAGGAGTCTTGTTGTACTCCATCATTGATACCCTTGTTGCCAAGAAATAAATTCGGCGAAACAACATGCATGCATACATGTACAGCTAGAAGCAAGAATTCTATGCGAACTMCAGTAGTAGCTTTCTCGAGAGATTGCTATGGCCTGTTGGACTTACATTTTTTTCCAAGCACGGGTCGAAAAGTCAGACCCGGCGAGCAACCCTGTTATTATTATCAATGTGATAATACAAGAAAAAGTGACGACGATGATAAYAATATTAATATTGATGYCATACGTAAACTTCAATTTACTTGTTTTTACAACATATTCATTTKCTTYTTTTGTGGAGTTGCATTRWATGAAGATTTGAAATCATCACAAGCTTCCTTGCATCCGTTTTCAAATTTGCGTTGCCGCTTCAAACTAGATTGTTAGGCGATYCCACTATAATCGATCTTCTTCGAATATAACGGTGAGTGTCTATCGAGTTCGATACCATAGCTCCTGCAAAGATTTGGAAGGAGCAAACGCAGGTAGGATGGCTTCGGTTTCGAGTTTCTTTGGATGCATTCGTCGTTCACCTTTTTTCCTGAAGAAAGTACGCACCATTTGCCCTTGCAATAGATGGATGCTACACTTTGTATACTATCTATATAAATATACTGTCGACACGGAATTCTACGAAAAGCACTCCGTTACGATGCTGCCGCTTCGGGTGCCCTTCGGTAGGACAGACCGAAGGACGCGGTTCGGAGCGGCAAGGACGGGAACAAGTCTCGCTTGGCTTGGTTTTTCTAACAGGTCAAGGGATATCACACAGAAGTTTCGGCGACCGGGGCGCAACTCCGACACCAAGCCCTTCAAGAAGCAACACCGAATGCTCTTCGATCCGTAGCCAATTCGATGGACGTGCAAAAGTTCGACTGCTTTCGTTGACGCAAAAAAGAACAAAAGACATGGATTCTACGAATGCATTCGGCAGACATATATATATATATATTTTTTTTTATATTTTTTTTTTAAATTTTTTTCTAATTACCGGAACATGAGTTTTGAGCGGCCGAATGCATCAGAAAACTCGTGTCACAACTTTGAACTCCAATCAATCTCTAGAACATTGTAAGTGTTGTTGTTTTTGTTGCTGTTGCTGCTGTTGTTGTTGTGTTTAGAGTTCGCCCTTCAGATCGTCGTCGTCATCGTCGTCTTCCATGTCGAATCTGGGATCGAAATCTTCCGGTCTGGGAACCCTGAGACCTCTCTTGTTCATGATCATCTCGACGATGTTGAAGTTGGTCTTCGCCTTGATTTTCTCGACGGTGTTTTCGAATTCCTTCTGCAGGGCGTCGAATTGTTTCTCGATTTTCTCGAYTTCGGCGTCGAATTTCTGCTCCGCCTCAAAGGCCTGCTCGGCAATGTCCTTGGCGAGCGTCTCGAGCTCCTCGTCCGATTTGCCGTCGACGGCCTCAATGACGGCCTTTTCCTCRTCCGTGCAGGCCTCCAGCTTGTGGACACTGCAGACGGGTTTGGTGACGTACTTTGTGGCAAACTCCTTGAGGTCGTCGTAGCTGCGCATGCCCGGGTACTCCTTGAGGGAGTTGACGTCTCCCCATTTCAAGGTTGGGAAGCCCTGTGGGTTAAATTGGATTGGATTGGATTGGATTGGATTGGATCGCAAACAGGATTCAACGCCCGAACATCAAAGGGCAGCGTCGGCAAGGCACATCACGAAACAAAAAACGTCGACAAACAAAAGAAGCGGGTGTCAGATTGCAGTGCCAAGACCACACAACGCGAAAACCGAACCGACATCTTGGGGGCCCACAAAGCACTATCGAAAGGGTCGGCTGCGATTCATCGATCGATCGACCCTTCGGTCACACCGCCCCGAGCAACCGAAAGGAGGCAACGACACCACGGGTTTTTTTAATGGATTGTTTGTTTGTTCGTTTGTTTGTTTCTTGTTCTCACGCACCTCGATGTTGTAGGCCTCGCAGATCTGGTCGTTCTTGTCGTCGGTACAGTCGACGCTTCCCACCAGGGCGACCTCGTGGCCGGCAAAGTCGGCCTCCACCTTTGCCCAGTCCGCGGCCATGGCCTTGCAGTGCCCGCACCACGGGGCGTAGAACTTGAGAAAGACCGTCTTGCCCYGGGTCATTTCCTGCCAGTTGTCGGGGTCGAGCTCGAGGGCGCTCGCGCTCGCCGAAAGGGCGGCGGCGGCAAAAAAGGCGGTGGAGAAGAATCGGACCATGTTGGTGGTGTGTCGTGTGTTGTGTTGAGTTGTGATTTGTGTTGTGATTTGTGTTGTGTTGGCAGAAGCGTCGCGGTGCCTTCTTTTTTCTTTTCCGTTTTCTGGGATTTGTGACCTTTGGCGTTTGGCGGGGGAGTGACTGACTACAGTACAGTACAGTACTGTAATATCCAACGGTACGAACGGTACACATCAAAAACCTCTTTTTTTCCCCTCCTGCCGCCTGCCTCCTGTCCGGACGACGGGTGATAGCCGGAGAGGAAAAAAAGGCTTCTCTCTTTTTYCCCTTCCTTTTCGACGGATACAACACACCCCCAACGCAGCGCAACGCAACCCAACCGAAGCCCCCCCCTTTTCCTGCCTCGGTTGCGATGGGATTTTGGATTCTGGGCGTTCGTTCGCGGTCTGTGCGCCACGTGACGTTTTGAAAATCGGTTCCCTCGTGCATTGGTTTCTACCTATCATATGGTACGTACGCTATGTACGTACTAGTCGACGACCATTATGGCACCGTACGAGTCGGAGGTATCGGGAGGTGCAACGATCGGTACGAGTGCACCAGGAGACAAAGAAAACCACGCACAGAAGGAAGGAAGGAATCGATTGGACTACGGAGACGCGTTTTGTGTACTACGTCGTACGTGGTAGTGACGTAAGATTCCTCGGTATCGGGAACTAAAAAAATCGCTTGGTTGGGTTTTGGATTGCCTCCGAAAAACCGACCTTCGGTAGTTCCACAAGAAATACGAAATTCGAAACAGAAAGTACGGTACAATAACAGAGTAGTAGTAAAAGCATGGGGTGTCTAGTCGTTTTCCTACTGTGCTATCTCTTTCTTCCTACCCTGTGCCACCGCAAGAATATCGTTGCGTCACAAAATGGATGCAGGGCAGGACTCGGCATCCGTTGGCATTGGTTGGTTTATGAATTTATAGAATCCGTGCATCGGAAAAAGTGACGATTCGTGGTCGTTCGCCCATAGCTTGCCGTGTGTTGTAGTACTGTATAGTGTAGCAAGCAAGTTGTGATAGCGTCGCTGGTTTGTTTCTTTTTCTTGGTATAGTGTTCGCGCAGAAAATAGTATCAATAGTTGTAGAGTTGTCRAAATGTGCCGCCATAGAACAATAGAATATGTGTATAATATAGCGCATGCACTTCGTGAAGTATACGGTTCGGCCCCGGGGGGAAAGGAGCGAGCCGGGAAGAGGCCCATGTGTGGCCTCTGTTGGACGGCGTCGCCCCCTTTCTGTTTCTTCGTTGGCTTTGGTTCTGTTCTGTTCTGTTCTGTTCTGTTTTGTTCGCTCGCTCGTTCTTCGCTTTTGGTCTCCCGGGGTTCGTTGGCAGCCACCTAGTCTTTCGTGGCTGGAAAGTTCGCTGCTGCCGACACCTGCCCGGATCGCTCGCTCGCTAGCGAAGCGCGACAATGGGAGAGCACGACATCATGGCCGYGCCGCTGTTGCTGCCAAAGTGGCCCTCCCTCCCCKGCTGCGACCCGCTGTCGCCCCCCGAGGGATGGTAGTAGATCTCGCCGTGGAGGTGGTCGCTCCGGCCGCTGCCGGAAACCACCAGCGAGGCCTCGACCCGGCGCCGAAAGTCGGCAACGCGGGGATCCTCCCCGCGGTTCTTGCGGAACCCGTCGTCGTCGTCGTCGTCGCCGTCGTCGCTCTTGGGAGAGGGCGAGTACCGAAAGTTGTTCGAGTTGTTGCAGCTGCTGTTGCTCGTGTCGCCGCAATCGGGCGTGTCCCTCCCGCCGTTGCTTGCCGTCCTCGCCCCCTGCGCGCTCTTTTGCGTGTGGACGCTCTGGCTCTGACAGTCGATCGAGGACACCATGGACTCGTTACGCGTCGGGATGCTCGAGTTGGCCATGCTGTCCCCCCGCTTGAGGCTGGCGGTCTCCCGGTCCCCAAGGGTGGTTTCGGCCATGGAGTGAATGCACGAGTTAATCGTCGACATGCTCATGTCGGCAATGCTCGCGGGGCTGGTGGGGGGGTTGTACGAGTTTGATCGGCAGCGCTGCTGGATCTCGTCGTGGGGATTCGTGGGGCTGTTGACGTCGGATTCCACCTCCGCCTCCTCCATGTGGCTGAGGTGGCCGGCGTCTTCGGCTCCCTTTTGGATGGCCAAGAGACGCTCCATGGTTTTTCGAAAGAGGGCTCGGTCGTGGGAGTTTCGGGCCCCGAGGCCGAGGCGATCCGAGCACGTCTCGAGAAAGACGCGCCTGTGGTGGTCCGAGAAGCAGCCGCTCCCCCTCAGGTGACTCGCGTCAAAGCCGGCCATCATCGAGGTTTCCATCGCGCTGCTCAGGGAGTCCATGGCGGTGCAAATGGCCGCCAGGGCAATCGTGCTCGAGGGAACCTGATGCTCCACGAAAAAGACATCGCAGACGGAGAGCTCGGCCAGGTACATGGCGGCCTCAAAGAGATCGTCGCGGATGCTCTTCTTGATGCCCTCGATGGGATCCTCTCGCGTTGTTGGAATCAGCTCTAGCAGCATGTTTATCAGGGCAAAGAGAGTCGGGGGGTGAAGCTTCCACTCCAGTGCCCCGAGGAGTTGCTTTTCCATCTCCAGGATCGAGTCGGGACCGAACTGTCCCCTAGAGAGCGTCGCTAGGCTCAGCAGGGTGGGAATCTTGTAGTGCTGGCTTTCTAGGGGCCCCATTTCCGGGTCGTAGTCGTTGTGGTTCGTGAGATGCACCTTGGTAGCGAGATGCAGCGTGCCCAGAGAAGCGAGCAGCGCCAGATCTCCCGATTTCGTCTTGCCGTCGGTCTTGGTRTCCTTGGCCTTGTTCTTGCTGTTGGCGTTGATGTTGCCGTTGATGTTGCCCATGGCGCTGTCTTCTTCCGCCGTGCTCAGGGTCGCCATGAAGCGATCAAAGTAGTTGATCGAGATGGAAACGATTTCCCTCGGCAGCTTGTAGTGGTCCACAACGTTGTAGGACCACTGGCAGATCTTTTCCCTCCAGGCGGCGTGGATGACGTTCTGCTGGCGGGGAAGCCCGCAGCCGGGCCGGTCTACCTCCGGTGGAAAGTAGCTGTCCAGGCAATAGTTCTTGGACTCGAGAGAGATCTTCGCGGCGAGGGCGTCGAGAAGGGCTTCCCGGCTTTCCAGGTACGGAGAGACGTCCGAGCTTCTGCTTCCGCGGCTGGAGGCACTGTGGGGAGACGTCTGCCGGTGCGAACACGCATTGCTGTGGAGTTGGTGCGGGTGGGAGTGGTGCGGATCGTAGTCCTGATCCGGCGAGGGGGCGTTCTCTTGGGTTCGGTGCGAGTGGTGCGATCGGATTGGTTCGTGTGGGTACCGTTGGTGGTCCGGGTGCTGGTAGTGATAGTGAGAAGGGTAGTTCTGGCTTTCGTAGTGTGGATGGTGTGGTTCTTGGTGTGGGTGCGGGTGGGAGTGCGGGTGCGGGTGCGAGTGTTGTGGGTGGTACTGGTAGTGGTGCTGTTGGTGCTGGTGTYGATGCTGTTGTTGCCGATGCTGCTGTTGCTGCTGCTGTTCGTGCTGTAGATCCTGGTAGTACAGGCTGCTCATAGTGGAGGATTTGTGTCCAGCTGGAAGAGCAATGCCGGGGTCGATAACGGTGTTGTGTTGGRTGGCGCTGGGCTCAATCGGTGGATGGACAGAGGGACGGTGGATCCGTTCTGGAACAGAGCGGCGCAACGGGTATCGAAAGACGGCTRACAGAGCCAACAAAAACAAACAAAACTCGGAGTGGATGGTTCGAGAACCGGTTCATCGAAGGATAGCTCGAGGGACGGGTCAGTTGCGGGGGAGCAACTTCAAGGGTGTCTGGTTTGTTTTCGCAAGTGGATTGGCAATGGGATGGGACTGTGTGCCAACAGGGAGGAGCTGCCTGGTTTCTATGGGCGATCGAACCGTTTTGTGTTTCGAGTGCTCGCACAGTACGGTACTGTATTGGAAGATCCTATCGGTGCGGGATAAATCTTTCGTTATCGGTTGGCTCTTGTGTTGTCCCTAAGGTCCTTGTGTGTCTTTGGCAATGCTAGTTGTCAAGATCTGATGGGATATCTTCTATACTTCTATTGCAGAGGTGGGAACTATGGTAGATGTCTTCTACTTCCGGTGGTTCTGTGGTGACAGCTGAGACTCGATGGTTGGTTCGAGAGGGAACGGTACTTGCGAGGATAAGGTGAACAGATTTTCCTTTCGGTCCAGTGCCGTATTGCACAGTAACAAAAAACGGAACCACGGTGCCGAGCAACTCTGGCGAGAAGTATACCGGTACGGGTTGGGAGTACCAGTACAAGAGCTCTCGTACGGTACGTACCGGGGCCCAATGTTGAATTTTCTGGAAATTTCGCTGGGCCGGAAAATTTCCGCCGCGGTGGTAGTAGCACTTGTTCCACCAACCGCGAGTCCTTCGGCGGCATTGTACTGAGTGGAAACCAACCGAAAAATTTAGCTCCCAGCGCAGATAGAACACAACGATAAATAAAACCGTGCAGTGGTCAAATTCGCTTTCCCACGAGGGTAGTTGGCAAGTTTCCAGTAGCAAGCGACTAAGTACAACTCGTTTTTGGTAGGAGTCGCACATCATGTGACACACATGGAGAGGAATCAGTAACCAAATCACGATGAGATTCTTGAAGATCGTCACACAAATGACAACCGGTTTTTATAATTATGGAAGGGGACGAAACACTAATCAACTCTCGGCACGTGGTTCACTTCGAGAGGCAAGAAGGAATCCTATTGGTGCAAGGGACTCGATGCGCGAGCATGACCGCGTACCACCGAACCAAAAACCTAGTCGTGTTGTTGTTACCCATTTGTGTTATCAATTGCAGTTAGAGGCGTTTCGTGAGTCGGGGGAGAAACAACAAAACCTTGGTACTGGAAAGTACCAGTAAATTTCTTTTTAGGAACCTTGGATGCTTTCGGGCGCGCCCGTGCCACGGCAAAGGGCTGGGGAGTCGTGAATCCAAAAATACGTTCTTGGTTCCTGCGTGCGTACGTACGATACTACCCTTCCGTTGCGTTGGCTGCCAATCATACCCTTAATAAGAAAGATCCCATTCTCCGCAGAAGGTTCGGTCTTCGGAAGGAATCGCTTCCCATAGGCTATTYTTATAGCAGGGAATCTTCGGTGGGTACGAAATAAATCGCACGCGGACGGGACGGAATGACGCAATCCCCGTCCTTCAATCGCAATCCCCGTCCTTCAATCAAAATCGTTCCCCGACCCCGACAAGCAAGGGCGTGCAGCGGGCCCCCCACGCKACGGGACGAGAGGTGTCACGGTCCGGGGCGTGACGCATCGCTTCGGTTTTGAGRCCGTTAAGTGAACAGATACCACGATAGACGTTGCGTACATGTAACTATTGGGTTGCCTTTCGTACTAMGCAGGGACCTAGCCTACCGTTTTGTTTTTAGTGCCTCTCCGCGTTTCGCAACGTCGATGTCACCGGGTGACGTCCGGATCCCAGAGAATCCCTCCCTGCCTCCAGAAAACCCCTTCTCCGKGTCCAATGAGATCCTCGCTTTCGCAGCCGTWCGGTTCCTACSGTACKGTACAGCCTCCCCAAACCAAACACGGTCGTCTTCGTTCCGTCGACGCTTTGCGTCATCTGTCAAAGACCGGGACAGAGAGTGACGCACGTCGTGGAGATGGTGCAGGGAATGGATCGGTGGCTTCGTGGAAGCTCCCMTTGACGCTTCGTTGAAGCTTCCCTTGCCGGTTCTGTTCTGTTCTGTTGTTCCGTCCCGGACAAGACAAGACAAGACAAAACAAAGCATGCACTTTCCCTCAAGAACGCGGAGTCGCACCCTTCGGAACAACTGTGACGGACCGATTATCTTCGGTTCCACGGCGTTGGCGCCGTCGTGGGATATTGCGGTTTGATTGGTTCGTGGTCTCGAGTGGAACCTATGGCATCGGGGAGGCGTCTCTCCCCGATGCAAAAGCGGCACCACCGAGCCATCGAAAAAAAATAAGGCAAAGCGAGCTAGGTCGCTAGGGATTCGTGTCGGGGGGGACCCGGCCACGGGCAGCGAGGCTTCTTTTCTTTGTGTTGCGGCTTTTTTCTTTCGCAGCCGCAGTCGCAGCTACCACTAGCAGAACGAACGAAGGAAGGAAATCGCAACACAACGCCAAGAGATGCCCTTACTAGAATAACGATGATAGTACTGCCGTGCTAGAACCGATGTGGGGGGCGAATCTGCTCCGGCTACCACGGCACGATGCAGTGCTGTTTTCGTTTCTTGTGATCATAGCAGTACTTCTGGCATGGCATTCGTTCGAAGAAGACGGAACTGCATTGGTTCAAACCTACAAGAATTTCTAGTAGTTTCGAAAAAGAGATTTGGTCACGCAAGTGAATGATTTGTCGTCATGGATGTTTGAAAGAGATGTACTACTYGGAAAGCCGATTTATCGAGGAAGCTCGTCAGGTTTCTGCAACCTGCTTTGAGAGTGGACAACTAGTAGGTCAGTTGCAATATGTACTACTAGTACTATCTAAAACAACGCACCATTCATATTGATTTATTCAYGAAGGTGTTCATTGAAATGATAGTAGTACAACTTCTTCAGTTCTGCAGAAATAATTTTGAATAGCTTTCGCACATTGAAAACGCTTGTAAAACCTCCTGTTTTGTAGCTGCAGTGGGGACAAAACTCCTTTCAGCAGTACAATTGGTAGATCATGATTCCCGTGGTCTCTATGACCAACAAGTAACAAGCAGTACACATACCATGCCACACAATTGCAATTAGTCCACACTAGAAGAAGCAAGTTGTTTGATAGCTTATCCTTGTGATTAAACCCTACCGAGTGGTTTTTCGTTTTGACTTCTTGAAGGCAATCAATGTACATAGATAACATGGATGTTTCTTTCACTTTGGGAAATTCTTTGGGGAAGTTCTCCATGTATTCTTGTGTATACAAACACCATGGTGCTCAGGGATACATTATGTTGTCAACATTTTAGCACTGCAGTGGAACTAGCAGCAGTGCTTGTGACACACCACATTGGCTTTTACTGGAGGAATTTTGAATTGTTTTGAATCATACTACACAAAACTACTCATATACCCTACCAGTAMTATGATGATTGTTGTCTATTGTGACTCACAAATCCTTACCAGCTAATGCAAGATCCCACTCTGCAAGACAACCTCACTCCAACCGCAGCACATCCCTTTTTCAAATCATGTTTCTAGCACTCAGACTACCTCCACTCRCAAGTTCAACAATTCTACTAGTATGAACTTGRCTCATGTACCATTACTATGATTATCTCCAACAAAACGTAAAACCCATCCATGATAACTTTGTTGGATCGATCAGTGATCTTCAGCAAATTCTAGCTAGATAGAATTATTGCTGCCTGCTCTCCTGCCTCAAGTCATCATTAGACTGCTACTGCTACTAGCTCCTGACCTGCACACAGAACTGTGAAGTGTCCAGCATGATCAATCCCAAGTTATTCTGTTACTAATACAAACAATCAATCCATTCTCCTTCACTTGATTGAATGACATTAAATCAAGTTTTATCAATCCAGCATTGTGAACTTTCCTGCAGTCACAAATTAAATGAACTACTTCTTCCCTCAATTTTAATGACTTGGATGTGAGCAGTAGAAATCACAGAAGCTGTTTTAGAGAGTGAAGAAAGCACATGAGGAAATATGGATGTGATTGGTTGGGGCCAACAACAGAAGCATGCGGAGATGGCATTGAGCACATATTCACAAGAAATAGTAGTGCTACACAGCTGTTTGTTTTTATTTCTACAAAACAGTGGTTCTTGGGTACAACAACCTAACAGGTTCCTTGGCCAAATGATGGTTTGTTTTCCTCGACCAAGCAGACAATTCAGGGCAATTTGTTGCGCAAGTTTCTACCATTATGGGTTTGTGCTTTCCAATCAGACCTGCTTCTTCGAAACGAAATACAAATTACAATGGCAGGCCTGATACATTGAGCTACTATCCAATCTAGTTTTGGTTGGTTCTCGTGTGATCGATCCTGCTGGAAAAAGAGACCAACAATTGACAATTCATATGATCAACAGCAAAGATGCACATCCTAATCGAGTCGCAATCGAATGTTTTACTGTTGATTTTAGTATGTCCGAGAAAAACAATTGGTAGAAAGAAAGCACCATGGTAGAATGAAGTAATAGTACATAACTAGGTATCGGTCACTGTTGAGTTTTGGTGCATCACTCCGCTTCAATCTTCAAAACATGTGCAAACCTTTTTCTACATAATTAACGTGAGGAGAGTGTTGTTGTAGATATTATTCCCGGTGCTTCAAAACTTCCATTGGCGATTCGGTACCGCGATGACTTTGGTCTTTGGTGTCTACGAAAAAACTTCGAAAGCAGTATCGCAACAGCACCATCTCACTTTTTCATAGACTTCGAGATCCTCTTTTGTTTCTTCTCTTCTTGATGCGCAAAAATGGGGCCCGCCGCCTTCATGATTGTCGTCCAGTCGTGGTACGTGAAAATCGAGAGCACCAGGAGGAATCCAAGAAAGGGTATCCGGTACCTCTTCTCGACCCTGTCCACCGCGGTAAAGATCAGCAGCAAAATGAAAAGGACCAGGCTCAGAAGGTACATCGAGAAGGCCCGCATCCGATACACCGCCGTGAGCTCGTAAAAGGTCTCGTAGATGTGGACCCTTCCGGTCCCCACCGCGGTACGTCCGTAGGTCGAGCTGAGGGAAAATACGACCGTCGCATAGATACCACTGAGGGAGCAAATGGCGCAGATGAACACCCATGCGTTGTGAAAACCCCAGAATTTGTCCTCGAGGTTTGCTTCGAACAGTGCCGCAAAGGATGCCGTGGCGGTTAGAACGCTCACCACGATGTAGGAGTCGAAGGAATCAAGGAGGGATTCGGCCCCCTCCTCCTCAAACAATTCCTCTTCGTTCTCGGGTGACCCGGGCATGCTGCTGAAAAACGCACTCTTCGAAATGCTACTATCTCTTCTTCTGGAAACACTTGCAGTTCCGCGGATCGACATGGTTTGGGGCGATTCGTTGACAATGGCTGCGCTCCAGGTGATTGCGCGGATGAATGCACGGGTGTTGCGTTCGTGAAAAAAMGGAKTGTTCGAGGCGCAAAGCAAGAATGAGGGACAAGTATGAATACACGAATGCTGGCTCTGAAATATCGATTTGCAGCGACGGGGCCATGGCGCGTACCGTTCTAATTACGTATCACTCTGATGTTTGGTGTGAATATTGTTAGAGAAAACAATATTTTTCTCTATCCTGCTGTCGATGTATGTCGATTACAAGTTCCTAGTTATCTTGAATACTTCTACTTCAGCGCGTTGCTGTTTCCGGGGACTTCACCTTCGACCATAAACCACTCAATACGATCGCGAAAATGGCACAACATCGAGAATTGTCCCCRATAAAAATCAACGACACRAGYGATGCGAGTGACATAATTGATTTGGAAATTGTCGTGGGGCTATGATAGTATGATGAGAGGAAGGGACCAAAACAGTACAGTACGACCATACCGTTTAAYTCTCGATTCTCGATACTGTTACCGTTGTTCCTACGTACGTAGTAGTATCGTACTTCGTACTCTATTTTAGCATTATGGCGTATGTACGGTACGTACTCGTAGTGTTACTAATCTATTTACATTACACATTACCTGCCTACATCCGAATGGAGACCACTCGTTGTCTGTCCGTATGTCATCCTTCGGTGGAGATTGGAGATTGGGGATAGAGTTGCTTGTATGACACCATACGATACGTATGTAATACTATGTGCCGTAAGACATGCGACATTTCCAACACGGAGGGAAACAAGAGAACAGAAAACATACCAGGTGAGGCGCGGGCTTTTGGGGGAGATCCGCCGTCTATCAACCATCGAAATTCCTCCAACAAATTACACGAACACATCCCCACGGTACAGCAATCAAAGGAAGGCCAAAGCAAAATCAGGCCTATTCAGAAACTGGAGCAAGCTRCAGTATCGTACACTTGACTGATACCTTGGACACAAAGGACAGAGATAAAAGCAACAACCACCTCAGCAACCATGACGGCAGAGGAAGAACCCAAAAAGGAAGAATCTCCCTCAAAACCAGAGGAGGAGGAGGACGACGACAACGAGGAAGGCGAGGACGAGACTGAGGAGGCCGGGGCCGAGGGAGCCGCCAAGAAGAAAAAGCGCAAAAAGAAAAAGAAGAAAAAGAAAAAAACCGGCGGTGTGGGGGCACTACAGATCAAGGAACCCGTCACGAAGCCCCCGCACCTGGGTCTGAAGGACACGGCCTTTACGGATTTCGCGGTCAAGTACGGACAAACGGCCCCCGAGCCGACGATCCCGGTGGCCGATCTCTTTCGGGGCAAGCAGTACCCCAAGGGAGAAATCCAGCCCCACCTATTAGAGAGCCAGACTTACCGGGAGAACTCGGACGAATGCCGGGCCAGGGAGCGCATCCAGGAGGATCTGTACGGCAAGGTCCGGTGGGGTTCCGAGGTCCACCGGCAGGTTCGGAACTACGCCCAGTCCCTGTGCAAGCCGGGCGTCAAGCTGGCCGATCTGTGCAGGCAGCTGGAAAACAAGAACCGCGAGCTCGTTCAGGAAGCCGGCCTCGAGCGGGGCATCGGCTTTCCGACGGGCTGCTCCCTGAACCACGTCGCCGCCCACTACACACCCAATCCGGGGGACGACACCGTTCTGACGTACGACGACGTTATGAAGATCGACTTTGGGGTTCAGATCGAGGGCCGGATCATCGATTCGGCGTTCACCGTGAGCTTCAACCCCCGGTACGATCCGTTGCTGGAGGCCGTTAAGTGCGCCACCGACGAGGGGATAAAGCAATCCGGGATCGACGTTCGGTTGTGCGACATCGGAGAGGCCATCCAGGAAGTCATGGAGAGCTACGAGGTCGAGCTGGACGGCACCACCTTTCCGGTTAAGTGCTGCCGCAACCTCAACGGTCACTCCATCGCCCCCTACCAGATCCACGCCGGGAAATCGGTCCCCATCGTCAAGGGAGGCTGCGAGGAATCCCTCAAGATGGAGGAGGGCGAGATCTACGCCATCGAAACCTTTGGAAGCACGGGCCGGGGCTATGTCGTGGAGGACATGGAGTGCAGCCACTACATGAAGAATTTCCACGCGCCGCACGTTCCCCTGCGGATGCARTCCTCCAAGCGGCTCCTGTCGCACATCAACAAGACCTTTGGGACACTGGCCTTTTGTCGCCGCTGGCTAGARCGCGAGGACGGTGGCTCGGCGACCATCAACGGACAGAACGGAAAGCAAACCAAGTACATGGGTGCCCTGAAAAACCTCTGCGATGTGGTGCGTGCGATKCTGATTGTTTTCTTGTTTTCGTTTCGCTTCGTTTCTGTGCACTGAATTCCTTGCCGTGCAACATATTCATGTATGATTCCTGGGGACGATTTTTTGCTCACCGGATTTCTTTTTCCCGCCATGTTTTGTTTCCTGCCTATTCCAAATAATGACAGGGCATTGTCCAAGCGTACCCTCCGCTGTGCGATGTTAAGGGGTGCTACACGGCTCAATACGAACACACCATCATGATGAGACCGACCTGTAAGGAAGTTGTCAGCCGAGGTGATGACTACTAGAACAGCTATTGTTGATAAATTCAATAAGATGCGATCGGATGCAGGCGAATGTTTGCAAAACGATGTATCGTAACATCGAAATACGCTTTTWAAATCACTGCATACCAACTAATTACCCTATACAATTAATTTGATGAACGGCAACACCAGACTCGTCGGTACAGAGTTGTTGTCTACCGGTTGCGAATCATGCGGAATCTGTCTCTCGTTTATGGCGTTCCGCTGTTTCGAGCCTAATCATACATAGACGATTGTGTTCTGTTGTATCTGTTTGCTATCGTGGTTTTTCATCTCATCTCGGGAATTTTTGGTGCTTGCTGTAGAATGATTCGAGTTTATGATACGATTTCTTTGTGCGAAAGGGGACGGAAGGTCCCATCMAAACCGATTGCCACGCCCGCGCTGCCGCTCCCGGAACCCCTTTCCCCGCATCACTGCGGATTGTCTCGGGCCGTTGGCCGACCCATCCGTTGCCGCTTCGCGGCCGCCGGTTCGTTGGTTTCGCTTTCGCCGCTGGCCGTTCGGCTCCGATCGGAGCAGCGGGGGACTCCCCCCCCCGCCGCGTTCTCGGCAAGCAGCGACCGGACCCAGGGGTGGTCCCGACCGAGGCTCGTTGCCAACAGCCTTAGMCCGCGGTCTCGCTCCACCCCCGCGTCGTCCCCGTGGAGCCGCCGGTCCCTGCCGTGCTCGCCGCGGCGGAGGAGGATGCTCGAAGCGTTCTCCAGGTGCTGCGTGCCGAGCGCCACCGGATCGAAGAGCTGCCGTATCGCCGAAACCTTCCGAAAGAAGCGCAGGTGGCGATCCCTGGATTCGGCCGAGAGTTCCGTGGTGAGGGAGGAATCCGGGCACGGATCCCCCTCCTCGTTTTTGGTGTTGTCTTCGCCCTCGGTTTTGCCGTCACCGAGTCGGGGTTGCTGGGTGGTGGTGGAGTCGGTGGTGCCTCCGCATTGGCGTTTGTTCCTCTGCCGAAGCATCAGCACGGCATCCAGGGCCGCCGCGGCGAGGCGGTCGGACTCGATGCTCACCTCGTGGGACTCGGGCAGGTTTTGGTTCTGGATCCCCCGCTCGGTCATGGCGATCACCCCCAGGATTTCCTGCAGGGATTCTTCGTGTTCCTTCGCCTCCGGCGAGACCACCGCGGCTGCCGTGGTAGTGGTTCCCGCTGCGGTTGCTGACCGGGTGATCCCGCGCCCCAGCTCCAGGAGCCGGTCGTTCAGACCGAACTGGATCTCCCGGATCGCGTCGATCGGTGACGCTCCGACACCGTCGTAGTCGTAGCTTTGTGGGAGCGTCAATCGATCGCCGGTGTTCTTTTCCCGAAGTTTCCCGTCGTTTCCTTTTTCGTTTTTGATAGATTCCCGGGCCTCCGCTGGCCGAAGGCAAGCCCGGCACCGGCACCAAAATCCGTAGCTTTGTCTCAGTCTCTCCCGTCGTTCTTGGGTCGAGAGTCCCGAGAGCGGCAGGTAGCTGAGCGTGATTTCTTCCCCCTTGCGGACCGACCGCAGCAGGTGGACCCTTGCGCACAACCCTCTCCTGCCGACGCGCCGGACGGCTGCTTCGGGTGCCGGCACGGAAGACGACGAGAAGGAGGACAGATACGCGTTTGGCACGCAGGAATGGTTGTAAAAGGAATGCCCGGCGAAGATGGCCCGGCCCAGGCTCTGCCGTCCGAGCGGGAGGGAGGGGTCGACGATCGCGTGCGAGCACCCCAGAACCCTCCCAAGGGCCGACCGCACCAGGTCCTTTGTGAAGAGCGGCCCGTTTCCGCAACCGGTGCCGCTGGCAGACCGGGCCGCGTCCAGGGCCCCCGCCAGAACCACCGCGATGCTCTCGTAGGGACCCTCCAGCAGCGGAAGGGAGTGCTCGTGGAGGAGCGAGAGGTCCTCCCAGAGATCGTCGTCGCGGGGAGGAGGACAAGCCGGCGGACCACCACCACCACCCCCTTGGTTCGGGGGGGATGGCAGCGCACCGTTTCGGTGCATCGAAACGAGGCGGAGCGCCAGGAGCGCCGCCGACGACCCAAAGACGGCCCCGATCGCTTGGTTGGTGGCGTCCTCCTCGGGGGAGAGGGCCGGTTCGCCGTTCCCGCGCGGCTCCGTGAGGGAGGCCACCAGGCACCGAACCGCCAGGCATTCCAGCGGACGCTCGACGTGCCGCGCCCGGTGCAGGCCTTCGCAGTCCGGACAGTATCCCACGAACGGGTTCCCGAATGGGTCCCGGCAGGAAGGACACACCGAAAACCCCTTCCCTCTTCGGGCGCAGCAGTAGGAACAGTAGTTGCTCCGGTCTTCCGGGCCTTTCATTACAAAGCCTTCCGAAAAACACGACAGGATGCCGGTCCCTTCCGCGAGATCTCGGTCCGCGGTCACGAATATTCCGGGTTCGGATTCGTTCGTATCGCCATCGCCATCGATGTTGCCGTCGCCGTTGCCATTTCCATTGCCATTTCCTTGCTKCTCTGCAACCGTCGCTCGGATTGTGGAGAGGACCCGAGGCGAACCGCTTTTGTCATCCTTCTCTGGGGAATGATTCTGCTGCTGCTGCAGACGGAGCAGGAGGTGATTCACCGAGTCAAGTTTTTTTTTATCCGCGGTGAACGAGCTACTTGCATCGGACATTTTTTTCTTGTTGCGGTACAAAATTGGACAGTTAGGACAGTAGTATGCCTTGCCTTTTCACATCGTGGACCAATCTTTGAGGTCCAAGACGAAAGCAAAACGCGGGTGCTGTTTGCGTTTCGATTGTGTTTGTTCCCGATCGATCTGTTTGTTCAGATTGTGGGGCTTTGATTTTGTGGGATGCCAACAGTCACCATCACATCAATCGATCCATCAATCAATCCAACCGAATGAACCAACTTAGGGTTGGAGTTAATCGCCATTACGTGGCCCTCCACCGTACGAGTACTCGTACTCGTATTTACCACTGTAGTGTACGTACTGTACGTCGTTGTACTTGAGCCACAAGCGATGTACGGTACTAGTATGTACGGGTACCGTACCTGCCGTACCTCCTTAAAATATTAATGGCACTACGGACAGAATGTTAGGTACAGCAAGCCGCTGCGCGTGGTACTCGTTCTAGCAACAGCACTCGTACGAGTTTTAGTACTACAACGTACGTAGTAGGGTATGTTGTTTCCTCTGCCCCCTTCAACGGTATTGAACAACGTCAACATCACTAGCAGCAGCAGCAGAAGCAGCAGCAGCAGCAGCCAAACCACAAACGATGGCGTCCGTGTCTACCCGAGCCAAAGCTCTCGTTCCCCTCCTCCGGCGGTCGGCAACCAGCTCCCGGGCCTCCACGAGGGCGATGAGGGGCGGCATGTCGCCCCCCATGCCCGCCATTGCCCGCATCCCGGCCCCTACCGAAAACCTCGTGGAAAACCACGATTGCCTGTTCGACGACGCCTGCGCCCCCGAGCTGGCCCTCGACTTTGATTCCCAGAACGTTTCGACGGGAGAGGGGCTCTTCTCGTGGTTMCTCGCCATTGGTGCCTACGTCTCGCTCTTCAACGTCATCAAGTACGTCGGCCAGCCGGAGGTCGAGAACCCGGCGGTGTCGCGTGCCGAGTCGGACGACATTTGCATCCCCGTCGAACACCACGAATAAGAAGGAGGTGCCGCGACACGGCATGCATCCACCAAAGAGAAAGCGAACAAGGAACTATCCCAGCGAGCGAGGGAGTGTGCGACGGCACATCAATGACTAAGACGAAGCGAAGCGAAACGCAGCATAATACAGTACCAAGTACTACTACGTAGTGAATTGTAACCAGAGTCCTAGCAGAACACACGATTACCGTGGAATTGAATAGTGGGATCCGGAATTGGAATTGGAAGATCTTCCAACCGAAAACCTCAAACCAAGACGTTCAAGTCAATAGGAGTAAAAGTTAATAATTTCATAGGGTACGTAGTTTCTGAAATAAAAATATTGAGTGATTTTTTTCTTTCATGATTAGTTTATCGTTTTGTATTTAAAATGAATTTGTTCCATGAATTCTCGTTGGTTTGAGGTCACGCTCTCTTGGAAATTCGATCCCAACGGGATCGATTACTGTTTTGCACCGTTGTTGTGCGGAAGCAAAACGGTGTTCGTAAGATTGCGAATGCGTGTGCGTGTGCAATTATTGTGAAGATGGACGCAAGCACCATCGTGCGTTGCGGGCGAAACAAGTCGTTTTGTGCTGTGCCATGCTGTGCCGTGCCGTGCTATGCCTTGCTTTGTCGCCTACACGAAGGACTTCTCCGGTGCAATCTTCGGGTCGTCCTGGAAGACGTGCGGAGGTGGGGCGTTGTCGCTAAAGCCGCTGGTCGAGCCGTTGGACGCCCCGTTGGACGCGGCGTCCGTCACCTGGGCGTCTTCGTCGTCGTGGTATTCCGGCGCAAGATTGCCGCTGAAGATACCGTCGCTGCCGGCCTTGGCGTTCTTGGAGGCTCCGCGGCGGGTGGGGCGGCGGAACTTGTAAAAGACGCCGGCGCACATCAAAAGACTGACGACGACCAGGGCCGTTCCGACCCCGATGATGGTTCCCGACTTCTTGGAGGTCGAGTCCTGGCTGCCAATGGTTGGCCCGGTGAAGCCGTCGTTCTTGCCAAAGGTGGTCACGAAAACGTCCGAGGTGTACTTGTCTTCTTCGTTCTTTCTCTTTTCGCGGTAGAGTTCTCCGGTTGTTTCTCCGTACAAGATGCAATCCCCGTTCAGGGCGGCCTGGACACCGTTGGTGTGGCTGATTCGGTCGGTTCCCGCGGAGCCTACCTGCTTGATCCAACGGGGCTCTCCGTTCGCGGTATCAATCTGGGCGACCCACACATCGTCACCGCCTGCGGATTCGAACTTGGAATCCATGACGCCTCCCTCGTAGACGTTTCCACCCACGTACATGGTAGTCGGGTCCGATTCGATCAGGTGGCAGCCAAAGGCCTCGGTCTTGCCGCCGTTGAGGGTCGTTTTGGACTCGGGGACGGCGTACAACTGGGTAGTCCAAACGATTTCATTCGATTCCACCTTCGACACAAAGGCCGACAGTTTGTCGATGCGGTTCCCGTCCATGCTCTTTTTGGACTTGCCGCTCAAAATGTTGGTGGTGATCTCATCCTGAAGCGTTCCGGCGGGCATAGTTCCGTAGGTCGATCCCACAATAAAATAGCTGTCGTGGTTGCCTATCTCGTTTTTGGGGCCTAAGCAAATGCCGTGGATGAAATCATCGAGGGGTGGATTCATTTCCACCGAGGAAACACGAAGGCTATCCCTAAACTGCGGCTGAACACCATTTGCGAACAAAAAGTTTTGGACAAATCC
This sequence comes from Pseudo-nitzschia multistriata, assembly GCA_900660405.1. NCBI lineage: Eukaryota > Bacillariophyta > Bacillariophyceae > Bacillariales > Bacillariaceae > Pseudo-nitzschia > Pseudo-nitzschia multistriata. Next base: position 52,032 of record CAACVS010000234.1, on the reverse strand, counting down.
GTCAAAGTCGTCCAAGCGTTCGACCCCGTTCATCAAGGGTTTGGGAAATCTAAATACTCTGGGACCTCTTCCCTTCAAGTGTCCCACCATTACGGCTATCATATTGTTGGGAACTAGGTTGACCACACCGGTCGGATAGGTTTCGTCGCTGTCTAGTATCGCATCGAACGAAAAGGTCAATTCCATATCGTTCTTCCTCTTATCGTAGGTGAAAAACTGGTGGGAATAGAAATAGTTGCTTCCACGCTTGGCGAATGAATTGTAGGGACGCAGACCGGGTGGCACCATAGTGTTCTTAAAGTTTTGGGCATTGTTGGCGTCACCCGATTCGACGTACTCTTCGGTCAAAAGCGGGTCGTTGCTGCTGACCGAGACAACCATGAGGTGTTCTTGGTTTTGGTAAAACCCAGTTGTCATGGCAATGGGGTACCGAACAGGAACCGGGCTAGTGTCACGGAAATCCTCCGCTTTGGCCGTGTCCAAAGCCGTCGGGTTGATTTTGAGCTCCCAATCGGGATTCGTGCTGCTGCGCTGGAAAGCATTGACGAATCCGTTGATGGTTCCGCTACGAATCTGGGCGTCAGGTTCATCGACGGCACCGATGAAGAGGTAATGGTTCGAGTCATCTCTGTCGTCATACATAATGGAATGGCAACTCAAAACTTCGCGCGGGTCCAGAGAGTCTGGAAGACTGAAAACCTCCACGCCATCATAATGGTTCGACGGAAGTCGGTTTTTTGCACTCGGCGGCAGGGGACTTTCGACGGTCTTCCAATCCTTGATGTCGGACATCGGGATCTCGCCGAGGAAACATCCGGACCGGACCCAATCGTTCTCGCTGTCCGGAAAGTAGGACCCGACCAGGTAGACAGAATTTCTCGTAAAATCGTACACCATGGAACCGGCGTGGGCGGGACCCCAATCGGATTGGATGCCGGAGAATTCCCATTCGCCACGAACACCCTGATAGGTCATGGTCGATCCCGGCAAACTGTTTTTCCCAAGCGCAGAATCGTCGTCAAGTTCAACAGCATCGTCGTCGTCGTCGTCGTCAAAATTGAGGTCGTCATCCTTTTGAGCATCGTCGTCATCGTCATCGTCATCGTCATCGTCAAGCAATGCATCGTCGTCATCGATCATTGCATCGTCGTCATCGATCATTGCATCGTCGTCGTCAATCATTGCATCGTCGTCATCAATCACTGCATCGTCGTCATCGTCGTCATCAAACATTGAAGACGTATGTGTGGGCGGTTCCGTGACTTCGACGTCATCAAACGTTGAAGACGTATGTGTGGGCGGTTCCGTGACTTCGACGTCTACCAAAACTTGGGGAGCGGGTGGAGGCGTATCGGGAATAACCGCGATCGGTGCATTCGTTGGGACCGGAAGAGGGATTGGTGCAGCGGTGGGAACCGGAAGAGGGATTGGTGCATTGGTGGGAACCGGAACGGGGATAGGCACAACGGTTGGAGGAGGCACGGGCGGATTGGTGGGAACCGGAATGGGCACGGGCACGGGTGCAACGGTTGGAGGAGCCACGGGCGTCGCGTTCGGAAGGGGCACGTCTTCGAGGACGTCTGTGAGGGTTGGTTTTGGCGCTTTTGGGGCGTCGTCCGACGACAATTCTGTCGTCAAATCGCTGGAGCTGAACGCTGTCGGTTCGCTGGTAGGAACTGGAGTATCCATGGTTTGTATTGCGTTGCTCTTGTTGTTGTTGTTGGTTCTGTTTTAAGGTTGCGTTTCGTTGGTGATGTCTGGACGTACCGGTAGGTATGCAAATGTCTGTCCTTTAGTCTTGAGAGAACAATACGACTTGCTTGCAGTGTCTGTTCTGGCTGGGCTAGGCTCGCTAACGTATGTTGTGATCTGTAGTATGAAGGCTATCAGTTGCTGTTTTTCTGATATACTTTTCCTGTGTAATGTACTATGAGGACTAATTGGTTCTATCACTTCAGAGACGAAAAAGGGTCACTTCGAATTATGCACGAACGACGTGGAAGTCCGTACTCGTACTTTTTGTTCAGTGTAGCGGTGCCGGTACGAGAGCGAAAAGAATGAGCGGCAAGGCATGTTGTCGTGAGGTACCCGTAGGTAGTCGTACTCGTAACAAACAATGTCTGCAGTACCGGTAGGAGGTCATTTTGAAAAACAAAATTTGGTGAACGGGGTAGAGTATTCCTTCTAAATCGCCCGATTGGTGCGCATCGCATCGAGCGCTGTGTGCCGGAACGTTGAACCTAAGGTACCGTACGGTACCATATCGTAGGCCAAAACTCAGTACAAGTACCGTAGRAACCGACAACGTACCGGGATTGAGCATCTTCGCGTCCCATGACCCCCCCGCATTTAACGGCAGGTAACATTACTGTAGGCTACGCAACGTTAACAGGAGCAAGTATGATGTTGTAGGGCTGCTTGGGGCACCGGAGTAGCACAGAAATAGAAGTAAGCCCTAAATGAAAGAACCTATTCAGAACTGCTATGATTCCTATTTCAACGGTTAGCAATGTATGAAACGAAATTCAAACCATATTCATTCTATTGGTGACGGCTAAGACAATGAACAGAACCACTAAAGAAATGTTAATCGAAGATGAATATCGCAAGTTGCTTCTTCTAGAAGTTTGGAATTCATTTACTACTAGTAGTAGTACTACTCATCCAATTTAAATTCATCCAGTCATTCATTCCACAGTATTTTTACTTAGTTCATGGTATCAACAAGAAGGTTTTCGTTATTTTCGAGCTACACCGTACAACTGAAATCTAACGCCATTTTTGTTCACCAGCATATTCGTAATAGTATTTGTTAATTAGAGGACACTGGGAGTGGTAGGTCTTACTATCCTAAGGTCCGTACCGTATGTACTAATAGTGTTAGGAGTACGTACCGAATTGTCGTTCCCTACTGCTATTACATARAAAATACGATCGTCAGAAGGTTTTTGTACCGTACAGGAAAATATTAATACCATMGTCACGTACGAACTGTACCGTAAGGTCRGGGTGTAAAATTATGACCCAKGAGTTTGTCGAGATCTAGTAGTATCCACTACTAACGTAAGCGGCCCTAGTAGGTAATCGCTCATGCGTGAGTTAGACCTACACCGCATGCAAGCAGAATCTCTACTAACTACTGTMGTACTTAACTACGCATGACAAATAGAATGGAAAATAGAGCACTAAATATGGTGGTTTACTACGAAGTAAAAGGGAATGCTGCAAAGACCAGGAGGAGTGCTTGTTGTACGTGTCTTCGTACTAATGACGACGTATCGGCTGGTGAGGAGAGGCTGGATTGTACATAGATTTGAGCGCAAGGCAAGGTTCTGCCATCACCCTTTGCAGCCTTAGATTTCCCGACGCGAAAAGGCCGATTCGTCTACTGCGCTGGTGATTGCAGTGGTATTGTKAGCAGACTTGCTGCGGTTTATCCCCATGCATGCATTCATCGAAAAGGATTTCTGGATGCGTTTGCCAGATTTCTTGACACGCTTCAAGAAACCTTTTGTGGCGTTTTTCTTCTGCCCCTCCGCTAGGTTTCTGTCGATCTGGGAGTTATCTATGGTGTCACGAGCCACCTCTTCTTGCTTTCTGCGAAGCTCTGCCTCTCGCTTCATTTGGGCCTCGAGTTCGAGTGCTCGAAAGTAGTCCATCAGTTGGCACAGGACTCCATTGAAACCCTCTTTGTGTTCGTTTCGGTAGTCCCGTAGTTGGGAACACCATTTGTGAAGGTAAATCTTCTTAGTGCTGCTGCTTTCTTCAATGGGAAGTTCTCTGCTGGTTCCCTCTTCGAACATATGGTTAGCGACGATTACCTTAGAATAACCCTTCAGCTTCGTACACTTTCCGCCGCATTCGGAACATCGTCGATCTTTGAAGATGGCAGAGTATGGATTGGAGAACGAAAATGCGGCTTTGTTCTTGGGCTCTTCCTCGCCGGCATCAGCACTACTGTTTCTTCTTTTTCCCATCATGCCAATGCAGGGGTTGAAATCTAGCAACCTCTCCAGCACGGAAGAGGACGAGGTGTCTTCCGAATCGAGAGAAGACATGGCCGTGACGGGATGCTCCATCGAATTGGTGTTGCTACTGGTGCCGGAAGGCGCCATCTTGTTAGATCCAATCGCATTTGGCACATTGAGGAGAGGATCCAGGGGGTGAAAGCTGAGAACAACTTTGGATTCGAAGTGGTCTTCTTGATGGGTAGCGTAGGGAGGCATGCTGACTGATTTTCTTTTGTGCTTCGGTTCGGACAGAGCGGATTACTTTTTGAAGCGTTTGGGATATAACTTCACTGGAATTGTGAGAGAAGAGTTCGGCGATTAGTAATAGCCAAAAATCGCACTTGCTCATCTCAGGTTTTGCAGGATTCCTTGCTGCYGCTACCACCACAGCGATGTTTTGATGTTGCGTCCCCTGAACATCCTGTGCTCTCTTCGTGTTCTACAAAATTCTACAAAAATGCACGATCGGTTCAAGTCGATGGATTCAGACGTGCGCGACCATAAATTTGTAAAAGATCCGTTCAAAAAATCTTCCTCTATGGTGAGTCTTTTTGCGACCAAAGTGTGGACCAGTCGTGGATAGTTTTTCTCTACTTCGCTGCTTTGGGTAGTCCCAGATCGAAGACGCATTCGGAAGCAAAGAACATTCATCTCACGTCGATTGGAAAGAATTCCGAGAAGAAATGGAAWKCTAACTCCAATCAACATGGAAAGGAAGAACCAATAGTYGGATRWTCAATGGATGTAGTACCAAACAAGCGACTGCGACWGCCGTTTGATGCCTGCGTAAGGTAGGTAGCGATTTCTATCACTCGAATCCAAACATGAACACGGCGAAACAAACAGAGGACCGGCCGCTTCTATGGTGGCACATACCATCGCGRCAACGCGTACGAAAGAAGCGCTGTAAATATAATAGGAGATGACATGACTGACTGGCTTTGATAGTCTTGGGACGAATCGAATGTAATCAAATCGAATTGACACCTATTGTTTCCAGAATGGCATTTGGAAAGAGAAGCCAAATCAGAAGGCGGTGTCGGGTATGCGCCTGAATCTCAATCCGTGTCTTTTAAGGTTGAAGAAAGGAGTGGCATGAAGATCTAAACGTAATACAAGTTGAACGTAAAATAATGCCTAGAAGTAGGTTTAATTAGTTACATATTAAGTGGAGTAGGTTGACATTTTCAAACAGATGTTTCTGCATCTTACTGTATACGTCATCGTGTCTGCAAGAATCTGTCGTCGAAAAATTGAAAACAAATTTATTGTTTGGATTGAATTGCTCACCTACCTCGCTGGTCAGCTTGGTACTAGCTGCTTTAGCGACGTGCCTGAGTCTGTGTAAATATCAAATTTGGCTCGAATACTGCCAATGCACTGACTATCGTGCTTGGATCGATCCACTGGAATGTGCCTATGCGTACGATTAAATTTTGGATGCATTRGTCTCTGTGTCCTCACTTCATCCTTTGGTTTCTACCACTGCCGGTAAGCCATGGAAGGGGCATCATGCGTTCCATGACAGATCCGTGCTCATTTGTGAAGGAGGTGTCCAATTCTGCTCCAGTTTCAATCTCAAAATTGTCATTGTCGATATCGTCGCCRATGGAGRCACTGTCAAGTATGTTTGTTTGCTGATTGTGTTTATCCATCTTGTCAGTCTCTGGAACGGTCATCTTTGACTGCGGTGTTTCAATCGATGTGTGAGGGTTTGAATTATTGGCGTTAATATTGAACATWTTTTTTGTTTTGAGACCCGCAAAAAGATCCTYCGAAAATTCCGGTGCTTCCATGACAAATTCATAACTCGATTGGTCACCAGTAGCAGACTCAGGTTGGAAAAAATCATCCCGTGGAGATTTAGGGGGGCTGCTTACACTACTTGCACTGCTAGCCCTGCTACTAGTCCGAGATCGTCGAGATGGAGTCAAGCACCCGCCAGAAGCATCGTAAGAACTGCCATCGTCGTCCTGGGAATAATCTTCGTCTTCGCCACCTGATTCGGAGTCGCACTCGGATTCGCTTTCGGAAATCATTGGCATCTCTGAAATGTTGTCTCTACTATTGATGCGTTGCAAAGACATGACTTTTTTCTTTCTCCTTTTCTTCTTTTTCCTTGGTTTTTTGAGTTGCTTSGAAMCTTCTCGTTTCACCACGTTTGGACGCGGAGGTAAACCAGTGATGGATCGATCTGAGAAATCCGAAGTTGCAGAAATACTTTTCAATGATGTCGACGAAGAAGACGATGATATCGTGTCCGATGAGGCTGTTGYGGAGATTACATCCTCAGGATTACCATTGCTGTTACTACTACTTTTGGAGAGCTGATCATGACTTGATTGCGWAGTTTCGGTTCTTACGATCCCGATTTCAATATCTGTTGACTGCTTCATGCCTCGCACGACCGCTTGGCTTTTTTCTTGGTGGTCACGTGCGCCTCGAGCTCTTTTTCGATCACGATTGTAATATCTGCGGGTACAATACCAAACCACAAACACGATGCAAGCTGTTGCGATAGGAATGATAATACTGGCGAAAAGCGAGTTAGATTTGTCTTTTGCTGTCGTTCCAATAGAGTCGCTGCTGTCTTCRACGTTCTCGGGTCCAAAAGAGATGGGACCATTGGATTCCTGACTGCTATTAGATGGGGGTTGGGTTAGGGAAGATGCTTCCTGGACAGAACTCCATTYCAGCCCAAAAATATCTTCAACAAAAAGTTGCGATGCGTCCAAGGCGATTTGGTTGTGGACAATAGACTGGATGTATTCTTCGATCAGGTTGCTTTCGCCCGTGGTACCGCGGAATCGAACTTCTAGAGTGATTTCCGCCGTGAAGCATTGACTTTCACTTTCATCGGAATGGATCATTTCGCTGGAACAAGACTCTATTTTGTGGTGTGGAAAAAAATGATCTGTGAGTGGGACTGGATGGAAAACATAATCCAACACAGTAAAAAGTTTCGAATGCCTATTTTGCTTACCTGTCCATTGAGGACGYGTCGACTCAATAGAATATACACTCATTGGGTACGGAAGACGAGACAGCATTCTTCGATTTGTTCCGATTGTTCGAGCACGCCGACGATTCCTTTGGCCATTGCCTTGATTTTTACCTTGATTCTGACTGCTACTTCGAGCATTGGATGAGACGGACAGCGTCGTGTGTTGGTCGCTGTTGTGACGTAGAGTAGTTTCTGGTGTCGCCGATGAATGCAACTCGTTCAGGGATGTCAACGCGGTTAACAGCGGTCGATCGTCAAATTGAACGTTCACCTTGCAACCTTTCGCCAGGCCGCTCCTTTTTGCAACCTCATTTAAGATTGACCATTGCAAGGCTTCGACGTTAGAATAAATTTTGTCGTAATCTCCTGATAACGAAGCTGGGATGAAGAACTCCAGTGGTATTGGCACAAAGGTCTCACTCAAAACCATTGATTCGCCATCCTCTGAATGAGACAGGTTCATTGGATCGTGTGGTGACGAATCGATACCCTTGATGCCGTTGCTAGAATGGACCAATGTATGCGCGCACGAATATCCGATGGGATAATTGGGAGCTCTAGTGGAATAAGTAACCAGGGGCTCGTTCAATCTTGGTAAGTACATGAACGCGGCTTCGTCCTTTTGTACTACCGACACATAATCGCCGTTTTCGTGAAGGCCACTGTCGTCCTCTTCATCCATGGATTCGGAGTTGCTGACACGCTTTGTACCGATAAAGGTCCATTGCAAATCAGGGTTTAATGCTTCATTCTCTTTCATTCGACGATGCTGATGCTGGTCTTCCTTTCGCAATGCCCTTCGATTAGGRAGTCGTACATGGTACGACATGGCTGCCCCTTGCTCGTGTTCGAGAATGGATCGGCAAATGAATGACTAGTTTTGCTGCTTGTCGTAAATTGGATCGGAGAATGAATGCCAATGAATTCACCTCTATTTTGTGTATTCGAGGTAGACTCMGGTGCAATTTCAGCTGTTCCTTCAAGTGAGAAAACAACACGTTTGTTATTGAATGCCACCAACGAACGATGTGTTGCTGGCATGTGTGTCTGCTGGTAGTGCCGATCAAGTAGAGCAGTTGGTGGCTGTTCCCGATTCGGCTTTGCTAGATACAGTACGTACTATGGTGCAGCACGGAAGATGCCGGCAAACACAGATGTTGCTTTTGATCTCCTGATYACTGAATCACAAGGAGAATGATGATGCCATCAATGAACTGCTGTACTAGCAAACGAATGGTAAATTCAGCAGTGGCATGGCATGTGTCCATTATTTGAAATATTTTCAGAAACGAATATATCGGATCCCTATCACATTTTCAAAAATATTATTGCCGTGGGATGCGCGGAACGTTCAAAAAGCGTTAAATGATACTCCGAGTGTAGACGAAGCTAGCTTCTTTGATTTGAATTTGAATTCGTTCCATTTAAATTGCACGTGCACCATGCAGCTACCACTACAGTGCTACTGTATGTACCATGGTAGTTCTCATGTTTGTAACGGATTTTAAATTTCAATCAGAGAGAAAAACGAAAAACTAAACAGGGTCATGAAAACGGTGTTCATCACGATATAATTTTTTTTCCCTCAAGAAAAACGAAAAATCAAGATTTTTCGTTTTTCTTGTGTTGTCCCAGGTAGGAAACTCTTATGCTGTTAGAGTGGTTTTTTGTCCAAAATATCAACAAAGATGGGGTGTGTAGCAAGTTATAGTCCTTTTTATTGGTGTCAATAGGGATATGCGATGCTAAATATAATGATCTAACTCCCATTTTTTACAAAGATATAGTGCTCACAGTGTTTTTGGTTCCTGGTGGCCACCAATTACGAGTATCATTGTTGACACTGTTAGGATATCATTTCTTGCAAAGTACATAGATGCATTGTTATTCCCAAAAAATCATTAATTAGTAGTACAAACAAAGGATACATGCCTTGGTATTGGTGCCAAGGGGAAGATGTGATGCTAAATGGAGTCATGTAACACTCTATTTTGAGCAAGTTATGATGGTGCCCACAATACGCCTGGTTTTTGAGCAAATAGTAGTACTGGCGGTGCTGTTGTCCCAACAGCAAGTGAGGAGTCTCTTATTCTGTGACTAAAGGAGATGTCTCAAAAGAAAGATAAAATCCCTTTCTATTGGTGCCATGGGGGGTATGTAATGCTAAATATAATGATCCAACTCCCATTTTTGACAAAGTTATGACCCTCCTCATACTAGTGATTTTGGTTCCTAGGCAGGTATCACTGACGATACTATCATTCCAGGAATAACAACAGTAAACTTGATGATAGCTGTTACATCAAAGTACTCATTTCAAAGACTTCTTGGCCTCTATGTGATTTGATGGGCAGAATTACTACTTTTTGGAGGACACTGCGGGTTCTTTTAACTTTCCAGATATATAAGGCACTGCTGGTTCTATGTCTCCAGAAATTACTTCATAAAAGTAATACAGTCCTGTACCTAAATGAATAACAAGAGACAAAAACATAGATAGCTTTTACATCAAAGTACTCATTTCAAACACTTATTGACCTCAAAGTGAGTCTCTGGGCAGAATTCCTACTTTTACTGGCATTTTGAGTGTACTCTGGGAATAGCAGAACATAACTTATTTAAACAATWAAGGCCTGTGTATTATCAATGATAATAGTCACAAATACTTATTATGGATGCTCTCAAGTGGTGTAATATATGTTAGGAATGGTGGGGGTAAATGTTTGTAAAAATGTTGCTAACGTTTGTGTTTCACRTTAGGAACGGTGGGGATAAACTTTCATAAAAACGTTACTAACATTTGTGTAAAAAACACTAGTCTAACGCAAACACTTGACCCAAAACATCACGTTATGAATGTTACAAATGCAAGGTAGAACATTATGTTACCCAACACTAAAAAATCAGACTTCCTCTGTCACATACAGTATTAGACAATGATGTAGCCTGCAACCTTTTCTCTTTTCTGGTGTCCCATAAAAGAGTGTCCCTACGATATGACCAGCTATGAGGACTGTATAGAATAGTACTCAATCACTACCAGAAACATATTTTCACTTTTAATCTTATTGTTTTAACCACATATTGTTCCTCCTACTGTGTTGGATTGGTGTCCTTCTGCTGAGCTTCGTCAGCAAGTAACTCACAAAGCCCTTCAAGAATGTGACTACCAGTAGGGTCCTCACAAATAATTGAAATCAGGATAGGGGTTGTTGGATTCACTGAGGAGCCAGCTTGCAGCTGTTGTTGCCATCAACACCAAGCAACGCTTCCATACAGCAATTCTGAAGCAATAAGAACACACCATTCAAAGTCTCACACTTGTACTCCTCATCCAAGGCTTCTTGTTGTTCCTCAACATTTGCAATCAAAGGATATTTGCCACCACCAGTACTAGTGGTAGAAGGAATGAAGGGGGGGGGAGTGAGTTAAAATTAGCAACAGCAATTCAAATCACAACAAGACGAGGACCCATTCAATGTTGGTTGATTGTTGACATCATGAGGCTAGTGATTGGCGTTTCCCCTGGCACTTCCCCCCCCACCCTTAGTAGTGGAGGCAACAGAGAACAGAGGCGCCAGCAAGTCAACGGATCCCCTATCAGTGGAGGCAACAAAGGTGCTGGCAAGTCAATGGATCCTCTATAAATGGATGGATCAGAGATACAACAAGTGCGGGCAAGTTGGTGGTGAGTCTTGCTGGGCGCTCCCCCCCTCTTAGTGCTGGGCCTCTTAATGGTGGAGGCAACAGAGATGCAATCCCCTATCAGCAGGAACTGGCAAGCCAAGAATGGATCTGCTGTTAGTGGACCCAAGGCAAGAAGTTGACCACCATTCCCTCCCCTATCAGTGAAAGCAAGAATGGATGAGATGCCAAGAAGCAAAGACCAGCCAATGGATCCCCTGTCAGTGAAAGCAGACCAGTGGATGCAATAAGCAACACATTGCAGTGGTAGCAGTAGCAGTCTACTAGTATATGATGCGCCACTACAGTTATTTGAGGTGAAAGAAAGAAGGCTTGAAGAGCAAAGAAAAATGATTAGTGGTCTTAGGAGTCACTTGAATAGAAAGTGAGAAGAGTGCAATTAACAAGTGCTGAAAATAACACAAGGAGCTGGTTAATCTTCACACCATGTGCATAGAATTTTTCTGTCTCTTTTCCCCCTCAAAATGCTGCTTGCAATGGCCCAAAATTAATCATCCCATAYGAAAACTGCATGTCCCTGAGCAATATTTGGCTCCTCTACAACTACTGACCCACTATGTTCCTGTACTAAACACTTCTTGAAATTACTACCTGATANAATATTATTGCCGTGGGATGCGCGGAACGTTCAAAAAGCGTTAAATGATACTCCGAGTGTAGACGAAGCTAGCTTCTTTGATTTGAATTTGAATTTGTTCCATTTTAAATTGCACGTGCAACATGCAGCTACCACTACCCTGCTATGTACCATGGTAATTCTCATGTTTTTAACGGATTTTAAATTTCAGAGAGAAAAACGAAAAACTAAACACCTAAGGAGGGGGTCATGAAAACGGTGTTCAGTACGATATAATTTTTTTTCCAAGAAAAACGAGAAATCTTCTTGATTTTTCGTTTTTCTTGTGTTGTCCCAGGTAGGAAACTCTTATTCCGTAACTAAAGATGTCTCAAAAGAAAGATAAAATCCCTTTTTATTGGTGCCATGGGGGGTATGTGATGCTAAATATAATGATTTAACTCCCATTTTTGACAAAGTTATGACGCTCACAATGTTTTTGGTTCCTGGGCTGATATTAGTGCATCATACTACTATACTGTTAGTAGAATATTATCTGTTCAAAAATACCACCATACTAGTACTAGATGAGGTTTGTAGCAAAATATGCAACGAGTATGTGGCAACAGTACGGGGATCACTCGTGGATCCAATCATGAGTCCCCGGGACCCAAAACTACGTCACACAAACCGGATCTATGGTATTGCGCGTTTCACGCGGTTGACACGTGCTCGGAATCAACTCTAAAGTAAACGTTCTTAATGCCTCAATTTCGAACGAACTTGATGCTCTGCAAAGTGAAACCGGAAGTGAAGACAATGAGGACGATTCTGAGGCGATTCTGACGAGGCAACAAGTGGGAATACTCTAGATTGCCCACTCAGCAAGAAGAGGCGGGTGACACGCACCGACACCAGCTTGCCRCTGCATTCTCCTCTTAGGTTATGGCACCCTTTTGATTTCACGCAGTCCACCGTACCTGTTGGTATGTCCTTGGAACAGCACTGTCGTAACAACTCACACCACACTATTATTGGAGGAAACGCATTTCACGATCTTGATTTCGGAGTCAACAGCCACGGAATCCACCTCGCTTCGCCTGGGGAAAGGCTTCACATGAATCAACTCGGATGTGCGAAACATGCAGCGGAAACGTTCCGCGACGTCTTCCTGTCTAATTCAAAGAAGCTCCTTGATTGTATGGATTTGATCGCTGGCTACTACGGTGGTTCTCTCCAGAGGAGATTTCCCCAGAACCAACTTCTCTGAGTCCATACATACTGCGAAAAAGGAGGGTAACCATTTTAGCTGTATGCTTCTGTTACAGATCCTCTCGCTGTTGTCGAAGGATGGTCGCGCATTCTTGAGGCCTTACCACAGCCAGGAAGAGATTGATGGTCGGATATACGCTCTGGAATTAATTCTGGGGATGGAAGAATTTCTTAAGTGGTCTGGCACCCCACGCGAGATTTTTCACTCAGAGCCTGATGCGAACGGCCTCAACGATGCCTTCAAGTTTCCCAAAGGGAAAATGGGCGCAAATAACCTGGACAAAATGGTTGTTCACTTTATTAACAACATCAACAATTACCTCGGAAGAAAGGAAGGAAATGGTAACAATCTTATAAAAAACCACATGTACTTTCACCTCTCCCAATACATCCGTCTTTTTGGGCCCCCCTCTGGATGGGATTCTTCTTGGAGTGAAAGCAACCACAAGACGGAGGTTAAAGCGCCAGCTAAAAGAACGTCTCGAGTTTCCAGTTCACTGATCAAACAAACTGCAAAACGCCACATAGAGTACCGTGTGGTAGATAGACTTCATCGTGAGTTTGACATGTATCACAATACTCAATCTCAACCTATTCCGAAAGGTAAAGGCGGCTCTCTTTTTTCCATTGGCCTATGCGATGGAACTGGTGTGCCCTATATGAAATGGCAAGCAAAAGAGAATCAAGTCAAAAACCTTCCATGCCTGCCTTCCGATGTTATTAATTTCTGTTGCAATCATGTTCTCCCAGCTGTTGAAACCGACGTGTTATCTGGATTCACCGAGCACAAGAGAACAGATGGAGGAAGTTCTGAAAAGCTTCTTTTCCGTGCACACCCATCTTATAAATCCGACAGTGGACAACAGTGCAACGTCTGGTTTGATTGGGCTTATTTTTTGTTGCATCTCCCCAACAAAAGGGGTGAGTATCCCATGGATGATAATGGATGTCCAGTTCTGAAGCATTTTCCCTGCCAGATACTCTGTTTTCTTGACATAGAGCGACCAATAGGTAAYATGTCCGTCAGCGGATTCGACCTTCACGATCCCGGTTATTACGCAGTTGTCCGCTGTTTTCAGGACAAAGAACCCATCAGTAGCTGAAGGTCGGGAGCTATTGGGTCACGCATGGGTTTTGTAAGGAAGGGGTGTTTACGTGATCGGTTATATCTATTTCCATGCTCTAGCATCTATTCTGAGGTTGCCGTTGTGCGTAACAAGGGATCAACCAATGAATTTTTCGTGGTTGGAAACAGGGGCGAATGGCTTACCAATTTCAACACAATAATGTCCGGAATGAAGGATACAGACACAGAAAAGATTGTTTCCGATAGAAAATGACCGTCCTTTTTTTTGTCACGAAGATCATAATTTTCTCTTTGTTAGTATCTTCCAAATCAAAACATTACTCTAATTTCCGTTCCTTAATTTTTTTCAGAACGGCGTTCCAGGAAAAAGTCGAAGTGCGGAAATGGTATCTTTGGTTATATCTTCCAATTCAGAACACTACTCAAATTTCCGTTTATTAATTTTTATCAGAACGGCGTTCCACGTAAAAGTCGAAGTGCTGAAATGGTATTGCACGGATGTAGCGTCACGAAAAATTTAATGCATTCACGACTCGATATTTGGCCCCGAATTGGCAATTGCCGTTTTTTTTTGTAATGTAAGCAAAGAAAAACCTTATGAGGCTATAGTGTTGGAGTTTACGTCGGAACATAGTTATTTGGCATCTGACATCAGATATAGAATAGCTTCCTTGATGACGACATCTTCGTCGTAATCCTCCGCTGTTTCCTGCCGTGTATCATCAATCGTAAACGACCCATACAGTTTAATCCGCTTCCTTTTTGCCAAGCCCGAAGACTTCGTCATAAAAGCTTCCCATACAAGACTGTTGCGTTTGCTCTCCAAACTACGTTGGTTGTCCCTTTTCTTCCTAGCTCGTTTGTGTTCTTTGTATCGATCAAACTTATCTTCCAAAATCCATTCAGAACTGGTACGTAAGCCATGTTTGTAGAGACATTCTTTTCCTTTCATTACTCTCCACAGTTGATCATCAGACATAGCATTCCATCCCCTTACGTCGAACTGGATATAAGATCCCTTGTAATAATCACTCCTCAACTCAAAGAAGCTGGGTCTATACCCAGGACCAAAGCAATGCGTACATTGCTTGTCTACGGTCCTAGCAAGGGGGGAAAGTGAATTCCACCTTTTTCTTGGATATGTTCGCYCGCTTGCATCCAACAATTTTCTGAGTTCGGAGTTCGATGGGGGTCCGATGCCAATATTGTCGTAGCATTGCTTGTCTTTGGTGTTTTTCAGCGCAGGATAACCACACAACAGGTAGCACAGAATGATACCCAGAGCCCAAACATAAACATCCCCATTTTTGGGATATTCGTCGTCGACGTACTCCGTGCATATGTGGTCCACCACGTAGTCAACGGCAATGTGGAACATGTTCCTCAACTCAATTTCGTCGAAATATCCTTCTCGGCTGTTTAGTCGTTTCCTGACGATTCCTGTGAGGTTGCAACCATCGAGTATTTCCATTACCTTGGGACCGTGCAGTCGACATAAATCATCACGTTTTGATGTCCCAAAATGATGCGTGTGGGCTGATGTCTATGAGCTCAGAAACGGACCATCGGTCTCCTTCCCTTACTCGTGTCTTGCAGTCTCGTCGTCAATTCAGTAAGCCCTCTAGGTGTCTCACACCTCTTATTTTTGTTTCGTAATCCCTAACCGCAGCCATGGTGTGGAAAAATGCCACCACAAACAGAACACCGTTCCGGATATGTCTAGAGACTATCCCGCGGCCAGGTTTGAATTCAAATTTGAACATGCGACGCCTGCCGGAGGACTGTAAATTACCCAGGCTTTTTGGATGGTAATCACATGAAGTTGGCAAAGAAGCCATAATGGTCTCGGTGACCGATGAGCGTCGGCAATAGATTAGTCCGAGAATCAAAGAGGGATGGTTCGACTCCAAACGCTGTATCTCTTTTCCCTATAAAACTTTTGTACGTGCAATATGCACGCACTCTGTTTCAAGACAATAAGTACCTGTTGTTATTTCTTTTTTTCCTGATACCACAAATGGAGAGCACAAAATATTGAGTGAACCTTTTCAGATATGATCAGGTAGAAGTTTTCAACCCATTCTACATAGTCCAGCGCCCAAATTTGACCAAGTTCTGACCAATTAACACTGTTCTGGATTACCAGCAATTCTAGCTTACNGAAAACTGCATGTCCCTGAGCAATATTTGGCTCCTCTACAACTACTGACCCACTATGTTCCTGTACTAAACACTTCTTGAAATTACTACCTGATAAAGTTCTTAGTAGTGCTGGTTTCCTACTTCTCCAAATCAAGTCCCTATATGAACAAGTATCGCATTTGCAGTTTATCTGAATAGTAACAGTGTCCTTGTAATTCAAAAGGGGGCATGGTGGTGGTAGTACCAGTAAGCTGATGGTAGTCGGTAGTGCTTGCAGTACTGATTATAAAAAGAAGGCCTAGTAGTAAAATGCTGCATAATCCAAAAAAGGATAGGCAAGAACAATCAGCAGCAAGAAGAAGAGTTCCCCACCCCTTTTTCTTCCACAAATATTGTTCCATCTCAAACAGCCATTTTTTTTCCCATGTTCCTATCCACATCATMATGTCTAAAAAACATTTGTTTTACATGATGGCACTACATGATTCAGGAGCTGTGGTGACTAAAGTGTGTGCAGGAGCTTGGGCTGACTGTAATTATACTGTTATTATTAGCCTTCATTCACAACTCAAAAAGTGCTATTTACTAAACAATGAAGGAGAAATACCCATGATGTGGTGGTGTGGTTTCAGCAAGAAGCAACAAGCACAAGAAGCTGTGTGGTTTACTGTTTAGGTACAAGTACTGCTAGCACTTCTAACACTAGTAGTAGTACTAGTAGTTCTACTTTTATTATACTACTAGTAGTTGCTGGTGGTGCTGGTACAAGTACTAGTACTACTACTACTAGAATGTTTTTTCAATGGTACAGAACATCACCACAAGYATTGATGTATTGTTATGCATTGTATGATTAAAGAAAAGAAGTGAAAATATCATTTTGATTAGGTATAGGCCTGCTGATCTTGCCTCCTCCTGCTGTTTGTATTGAMGAATCAACTCCTCCATCAGCAGGTGTTACTAGTAGTATATTCTTCTTGTCTGTGTTGATTGTTAGCATTAGTTTTTAATATGATTCTTTTTCTTCT
>CAACVS010000234.1:0-23798 GCA_900660405.1 Pseudo-nitzschia multistriata | reverse complement strand
TGCACACACTATTCAAACGGAAAGAGCTTAACATCGCATCATATTGATAGACAAAATAGGATGTGCGCCACAATGGAATTCCGACGAGGCACATTGAGCAGCATTCCTGTCAAAGTATGTTGCCTTTATTGCCGCATTGAGCACAACGGTAGTACCGATGTGGTATGAACAAAGTATAGAATGTATGTTTGCGAACTATACCTCCGCGGTGATGGGTTCTAGCTGGAGTTCCAGCGACCCGATGGTCCCATCAGTTTGGGCCCACGARTCCGAGTCGTCGAACGAATCGTGGTCTCCGTCGTCGCTGAGCTGGTGGAAGAAGGACCCAGCGTTTCGGYTCCCGAGACGTTGCACCTTGTGTTGGTTGCCTCCGTTTCCTCCCCGCGTTGAAGGGCCACACATGGGGAGGACCTTCTTCGAGGTGTTTCCGTGCAACCCAATCATCTGGCCCTTGAGGGTATTCCCCAAGTCCATCTGGATGGCTTCGGCCGACATGGGATGGTCRCCGTATTCTTGTTGCGGTCGTTGTGCGGACCTTAAAGATTCGTGCTGAAGGTGGTTTTGCTGCATTTCTGGACCGGCATCGTCGTCCCGAAAGGACTCTGGATCCATCTCTCGTCCACCGCCGGCTTGGTCCTCGCGAATATCATCATCGTCATCGCCATCGTTGTCATCGTCATAATCATTGCGGTCGTACCCATAACCGTCGTCGTCAGCGTGATTGTATTCGTCGTTGCGGTCGATTCTGTCCACCGTGTCGAGGTGAAAGTTCCCGGCGGAAGCTCCCGAGGCCATCGCCATCGATATTTCCGCGCTCCTCCTTTCTTCCTCATCCTCGTTCCTCTCATTTCGGTAGGACTGTCGGCGCTTTACGAGAATGTATGCCACCATCAAAAAGGCAATCGAGAAGCAGGCCACTAGCATCCCCCCTACCACAGTAATGGTGTTGCGGTTGGGTTGAGCTGTGCTCTGACTCGCATCAATGCCTGTTTTGATGTTGACGGGTGGCTTAAGGTCGTTTCGACCCTCCTCGGCCTGGAAGTTGGGGTTCGTTTCTGCCCGGGGGACCCCCAGAAAGGCCATCTTATAGGCGTCGCTCGCCGCATTTTGGCCAAAAATGTTGTCCAAGCCGTTTCCGCCGTCGCCATTGTTGTTTAGGTTGTCCACTATAGTGGGACCGTTGATCAGGGACTTCAAGAAGCCCACGACATCGGAAAATTCGGTTCCGTCGTCGGCTACAGGAACGGCACCGATGTAAGATCCCTTGAGGCGGGCTTCATAAAAATTACAGTCCTGCGTTGCATCATCCCACTCCAATTTCCGGCAACCACCTTTAACAGTAGGGCGCATATCAATCATATCGAATCGAATGTGAAATAAAATCAAGTTAGTGCATATCACATTAAATCAAATAAAATCGAACAGAACTGAACCGAGCCCAACTGAAATACGAAAGAAATGATCCATTGTCTTTGGGGATCGAATGTTGCAAACCAAGCATACGGGACAATAGATTACCAAATACACAAAAACGCACTACTTAGTATGTAACAGCAATAGCMGCGAACGAGGACAAACACGTACCAAAAATTGTAACCTCAACAAAGTCCTTCTTCTCGATCGACATCTGCACCAGCCATGTCGATCCGTCGACGGGTAGATCGAAGCACCGGACCCCCCTTGAAATGTCGGGATCGATCTGGTATTCCAGGGCAACTTCCTCCAACACGACCGACTGCGTCGCATCGATTGCGGCTAGCTGGTAGTTTGTGTCGCTGTTGCCGCTCTCGTCGTCCTTTGGGCTCAATACGTCCATGTAAAAGACCAGATCCATCTCCTCGACCGTGTTTTTCTCCATTATCTGCTTGCAGGAATATCCGATGAGCTCATCTTGGTTATTGTAAAGGGATTCCACAATGTCGWCGATGTTGGATTTGGTGATGGTCTCCGTAACGTCGGATGTGTCGCTGGCGCTGGTAGAAGACGACATTGTATTGAACAGGTGTATATTTGTKTTGTGTGCTTCTAGTCTGGAAGTTTTTGGCCACTGTGRTAATTCAAATGGGCACAAGCTACAAAACTAATACTGCCAATCACAATGCCAAGGATCRATCGTCACGTATATCRCGGCTTAGGATTATCCGATGTTTTGCAGTTGTTGCTTTGGTTCCTTTCTACTCCAGAAATAATCCTTCTAATCGGGTGCGGTATGTTTCCCAATAGGATTCTATTATTCTTTGTAGGAGGTTCGATGAATGGGTTGATGGATTGATGGATTKATCGATCGATCGATCAAACCTAATGAGTCAATTTGGATTCGGAATTGAATTTGTTGAAGACTTCCGCAAGCAGCAGCGGTAAAAAACAAAACAGGCAATTTCTGTCCTGCTTTGATTGCTGGGTTTGGTGCTATTTCTTCTTGTTTTGTTGTTGCTGCTGGCAGGGAATGTACGGTATGTCTGTCTCTTGTTTCGTTCGCGAACGGGACCTGGTGCTTCTAATCTAGACTGTTACAGCTTCTCGATGCGATTGTTCTTTGGTCCTTGTGTGTATCAGATGGTTATCAACAGGGGCTATGGAGGAAAAGAAAGTGGTGTATTGAGATCTCCGATAGGAAATTCATCACTTTTCTACGCTGTTGAAATGTTGCTTCTTGTTTTTACTACTTGAGTAGTTCTTGATGCCTGTTTGTCTCGGGTGAATGAAGGTGCGGGCGAGTCAGTCGTGCCCTCAAGCAGACGTTTTGTAGCTGGGGACGAGTAGAACAAACCGCCCGCTCGACCGACTCTGCCGATTTACAATACCTAACGTTGTGATTCCCGTTGTGTACGWACAAACGGGAGCCACAAACATTTTGACAAGGCGCAAATATTGATTTATATATTATTCATATCAGTATAATAGTATATATATGGATCGGGAAGCSGAACCCCTTGGTCATCGGCCATCGGCAACCATCCAGCATACGAAGAACCAGAATAGATAGAGCATGTCGTGCGGTACGGTAGAGAGTGCAGAGTGCAGAGAGTAGGGTATGTACGTTTATTAACGTATGTTCAATATCCATAGAGCGTAGTATAACATTTTACATTTTTGCAAATGCTCTCGAGTACCGTAGTACCGGTAGTATTTCTACTGCTTCTACTACTACTTGTTGTTGTTGTTCTTATTGTTGTTGTAATACCGGTACAACAAGTGTTGAAGATAGAGAATTCTGAATTATACTTTCAAGCTCTCAATTTCTTGTTTACCGATAGATGTATAATCCTTAAAGTCTTTCAACAAGGTGACGATCTCACTTACTGCCACCAACAAGAACAACCAACCAAAAGAATACACTGCTRCGGAACATAAGAAGAAACTAAGCCCTTCTTTCTTCTTGGTGGAAGAACTAGACAACAAATGGAGAATGAACTATGAGCAATACAATGGCGATGCACAAGACAAAGTGTATRATAACCTCGTCAAACTATATATYGTGTTATGGGATCAATGCAACACAGGACTGAAGAACATGGACTGAAGATCAACAAGGCACAGGAGAACTACAACAAGATGGTAACCAAATCCAAGATAAATGCTACTACATGCTACTACAGAGCTTCTTTGCAGAAAAGAAGATACTCAACTTCTGACAATGTGATGATCAAGAGATAGTAGCTGACTACTTCTRCTAAGAATTTGAAATGCTGCTACTATGTGCTGTATGAGAGCAAACAGGAGCTAACTTTGCAACTCCTCACAGATGCAAGCATGTAGTCAATGAAACATGCAAGAATTAGCATGAGTTGAGCCTCTCTTAATGTTCTACATGTTTTTTGTACTGTGCGTGGATTTTGGGCTATCTTTTCACTGTGTAATGACTACTTTGACTAAGCAACAATTTGCATGTGTTTGAAGCTACTAAAATTGTCAGTTGAGCACGTGCACAAAAATATTTGGTCACACGACTGGTGGGATTAGAATTCAACACTAATACCGAGCATGTGTATTTTGTACATTTKAGTCAAAGTAGTCATTACACACACAAATAAGSGCCCAAAACTATGACTGGATTGTAGATTTGCTAGTAGTAGCCAACTCTATAGTATGATAAACCAGATGGAGCCTGCAGAGAATTCATCCCCTCAAAGAAAGGACTTTATTACTCTGACTTCACATCACACTTCACTGATATTGACACAAACCAAAGAGAGTTATTGTACTTCAAAACCAAGACCATGATATAGTGAAAAYACTCGAAGGAAACAAACAACAACACTAAAAGCAAGACGTGCAATGAGCTGAACGTGCACAAGAAATATTCCATCACACAGCTGGACACTGAAGTGAACAACAGTTCATGCAGGTGGTAACCAAGAACCAACTAAAGAACATACCAATTACACCACAGGATGTACAGTTGATGAAAGCAATCTTTGGGCCCAGCATCCCTGGATTAGAAGGCAAAACAACTTAGCAAAAGAAGGGGCAAGTTGGAACTGAAATAATACCATTACCAGCACATGTTTGTGAAAACTATCAAGATGTGATCATATCAATCAATATAATGCATCATATAAATAGAATACCGTTCCTGACCACCACATCACGGCATATACACTACCACAATGCCAGTGCCCTGCTGARTATGAAAACAAACCAAATTGTGAATACTACCCTTGCAACCCTCAACAAATTCTATTAAGAAAAGGGGATTTTATGTACAACACATATTAGTAGCTGATGGACAAKTTCATCCATGCAGCCACAATCTTGCAAAGATTGGAATTGACCTCAATTGTGTCTCACCACTGGATGAACATGTACCAGAAGCAGAGAGACTCAATCAAACAATTAAAGAACAATGTTGATGCAATGCACACATGGTCCCATTCAAGTAGATGCATAAGCATGTGGTCATTCAACTGGTGTTTATCAACCACTTCTGTAATTGTTGGGTTGTTGTCTTGGTTGTTTTTAGTTGAGCTCTCACTGTCATATGCATGATTGTCATTGGATGCACTTGTTTGATTATTCTTGTTATTGTGGTTGGTTGCGTCATTGTTGTTGTTGTCATTTTGGTTTTAGGTGTTCAYTCCTTTGACTGTGAAGATAGTGGTATCCTCATCATTGTCATGTAGATCATCAATGGGGTAGCCATAGGTTGATCCTGTGTYGGTATGTTGTTGTTTCACACCAAAGTCAAGCTCATGAAACACACTTATCCTTCCATGTTTCCGACCACCATTGCTCATGATGCTGGCGTTCACAAATAAGAGTGTCTTCTGTGAGTTCAGGGTCACGCCAGGGTGAGGTAGGGCATCTTTGGTTGGGAACAGAATGATTCTYTTCCTTGATCAAAGACACATCAGTAAGTAGGGAATGTAGCACATATTGGAATGACCTCAAATATGTTTGTTTGTGACCAACACTGTTGCTTGACTGCCAAACAGAGAAGATGTGGTTCAAAATGATCACCACGAAGTTTGGGAGCTATTTTGTAGCTAGCATTGCTCCAAAACCTTTTGTTGGGTTTCTTGGTGTATTAAACACCAGTTATCAGTGCTCCAAGTGAATCCAGGTAAACTCTTGGATTCAATTGCCCATTTGTAAAGTTCCCTCTCGGTGACTAACGGTATATTGTGGTCTCTCATGCATGATCTTTGTTAGTTTTATTTTCACTTTGGTTGGAGCACAAACAAACCTGGTTGCTGAGGGGGTAATTAGTACTATTGTGTTTGTGTCTGCTGTATCTTGGGTGCATTGGACAGAGTCAAATGTGAGCACATCATCGTCAAGATCGGAATTGACAACATTCATTTCTGAATCAATCAGGCATTGATCGGCGACTTCAACAGATGGGTTATATCACTTGATAGTTGAGATTTTCTGCTGGCATCATACCGCTTGTTGCGTGACTGTTATTAGTATTGGCTAATCAAAATTGTCTGTTAATATCCTCCTTGTCCTGAGTGATTTTGTAAAGAGAAGAGCTGTGGTAATCATTGACACTGTCCCCACATAGAGAATAGTAATACTAGTCAAAGAAACATGATAATATGACTCTCGGCAAGATGGGTCAGAAGTTTGGCAAGAAATGCTGTAATGGCACCTGTTTTTCTGTTGCATTTGGCGCTGTAGAATATGGGACACTGGGTCCAGCAATCAAGGGACACGTGGCAGTTCTGACAAAAAACCTTGAGCTTGGGAGGACCCACCACACCCATGATAACCACTAGCTACTACTACTAGTAGTAAAAACACATGATGCTGATGGTGGGTGCTGTGACAGGATTACTAGTAGTGGGTTCTCAGTTGGGTACATACTCTTCAACTTATCCATTAGTGCTGAAACACATTAAATCAGTTCTACATCTAATCTCCAGTGGCACTCAGTGGATTGTTGCATCCTTAATGTTGATGGTTACACTGGAGGGTCAACAAGGATGATATGATGTCAGTAGTAGTTCTAATTTTTGAATGATTAGTACTGGTACTTACTGTACGTACCGTACCGTACTATGGAAGCCGAAAAATGTTGGTTCGTATTGTTAGTGGCGTGTGGGGTACACGGTACGGTACCTAACTCAAGGATACTGGTAGCAAGAGTACGTACGATAATACGTGCGCCGTAGGACAACCGTACGAGTTATTACGGTTGAAGTTTTTGGCTGAGGTGCTCCACGTRCGCCATATACTTCCGTAACAGTATGCAGCAGCTTTTCATGTTGTGCACTTGCCGCTGACGCAGAGTGACTGAAAACCAAAAACGTACGTGTTGCAGTAAAATTGATTGATCTTATTGCCGATTTRATGTGCTACAAGGAAGTAAGGAAGCTAGAAGAACTCAATGATAACCCTGAAAATCCCAAAATGGAATTGCAATAAGTGAGAAGTAGAACAGGGGTTGTCCAAACTATTACAGTACAGTCCGTACAAATTCGCTAAAGAGAGAATTTGCATATGAAGTTCAAATGCTATTTTTGGTAAATTCAAGAATCATAGTTCAATGTGTAGAAGGCCTCTTYTGTGTTCCAGGCAGCTACATTTATTCAGTTCGCCTTGTTTGTTTCCTCTGAGTTGGAACGAGTCGGCTCAACCCGCAGCACCGCTAGAGTGCATTTCGTTCCTAGTTTAAACGAAAACCACATCTTTTAGAGCATAATTATCTTCGTTTAACACCGGTCACCTCCGTTTCGAAAATCCCTCTCTAGAAACGAATCGCAACGCCGAAAGAATAACTCCTGTAGAAGCAAAGTACTTGTACCAAGCAGCATAGATACGAAATGGACAACGAGACCACAATGGGAGTGATGGACGAAGATTCTCCCATGTCGTTTTTGGCGGAGAATTTGGTTGCCGTCGTGGTCACGACGGGATGCGTGACCCTTGGATTGCTCGGAGCCCTTCTCGCCGTCAAGAGCGAATCCAAGAGCAGGTAAGGACGGCACATATAGCATGGCGTGGCATGGGCGAGGCTTGCCGTAACATCTTCCATATTTGGGCCATGCATGGACTCACTCAATCAATTTTTGCCCATCGTCGTCGCCATGGCTTTCGCTACTTGTGTTTTTCAATGCCAATTTCGCCCTTGGTTTTGGAATTACCGCACCGCAGAGCCGCGACAAGCAACAAGCAGGCTGCGTCGTCTGGCGCGGGAAAGAGCAACACCGTCGATCGCGCCAAATATCCGGGAGGAAAACTGACGGTCTACTTTGCCACCCAGACCGGAACGGCCGAGTCCTTTGCCAAGGAACTCGAGCGGGAAGCTAAGGACCACGGATTCCTCGTCAAGATCGAGGATGCGGAAGAGTTGGAATCGCCGGAACACATGGCAGACTTTGAATCCAGGTCTCCCTTTGGAGCCGACAGCAAACCCGACGAGACGCCCAGGGCCGTTGTCTTGGCCGCGACCTACGGTGAGGGCGAACCTACGGACAACGCGACGGAGCTCTTCAACCAGATGGAGGACATTTTGGCCGCCAACGAGGAGGAAGAGGAACCCCAGAAGCCGTTGCTGGGCTTGGAATACGCTGTCTTTGGGCTTGGAAACACCGAATACGAGATTTTCAATGCCATGGGCAAGTTCTTTGATTCTGCCATGGAGAAACTCGGTGGGACCAGGGTGTACAACCTCGGGCTCGGAGACGATTCGGACGATTTGGAAGCAGATTTTGAAAAATGGAAGGACGGTTTGTGGGCCACTCTTAAAAAGCGTTACGTGAACGAAGGGGCTCTCCTGCCCACGTCTGCGGAAGACGGCAAGCTCAGCCTCCCGGATTGCGAATACACCGTCAGCTGGGAGGAGGAGGCYTCGACCGGGCCCGATTCCGACGCCAATCGCGCCTCGGTTCCACTCGACACGGTCTACGGATCTTCCAAGCACTATTTTACCGCGGTCGACTGCCCCGTCACCGTCGTGAAGGAGCTCAGATCTCCCAGCGACGGTGGCTCGACGGTCCATGTCGAAATCGACATTTCGGACGCCAAAAACCTTGATTACAAAACTGCCGACAACCTCGGCGTTTTACCGTGCAACGCTCCGGAGGTGGTCGAAGAGGTGGCAGAGGCGCTCGGATTTGGACAGGATCTGGACAGGGYCTTTTCGCTCGGAAAAGGGGTCAACCAGGATGGCGAGGAACACGAGTGGCACGGGCTTCCCTTCCCTTCGCCCATTACCCTTCGGGAGTGCCTTACGCGCTACCTTGACCTTACCTCGGCTCCCCGCCGGTCAGACCTAAAGCTCCTGAGCTCCTACGCCAAGGATCCGGTCGACCGAAAGGCCCTACAGCGTCTTTCCTCCAAGGACGGCAAGGCGGAATACAAGGAAAAAATCGTCGAGGGCAAGATCGGGCTCGCGCAGATCCTCAAGCTTTGCCCCTCTCTGGAGATTCCTCTCGAGCACCTCATCGGAAACGTCTGCCGATTCCAACTCCCGCGGTTCTATACGATCGCCTCGTGCCCTAAGGTCCACCCGAACTCGATCCATCTTACGGTTGCTGTCACCAGGGAGAACAGGCCCGATGGAAGCCTCTTTGAGGGTGTCTGCTCGACTCACATTGCCCAAGGCCTCAACCAATCCCTTCGGGTATTTGTTAGACCTTCCACCTTCCGGCTGCCTTCGACCCTAAGCACCCCTGTCTTGATGATCGGGCCCGGAACCGGGATCGCCCCCATGAGGGCCCTGTTGCAGGACCGAAAGCACCAGTCCGAGCAGGAGGGAGCCAAAAACATGTACAACGCGCTCTATTTTGGATGCAAGAGGGAGGATCTCGATTACATCTACCGCGACGAGCTTGAAGGGTACAAGTCCGGTGGARTCCTGAACGATCTTTATCTCGCCTTCTCGCGAAAGGACCCCAGCAAGAAAGAATACGTCCAGCACTTGCTGAAGAAGAACGCCTCCTCCACCTACACTCTGTTGAAAGAACAGGGGGCCTACGTGTTTGTGTGTGGTGGCGTCAAGATGGGACACGACGTGACCGAAACCCTGAAGAAGATCCTTGTCGAAGAAAGCAACGGGTCCATGTCGCAGGACGACGCCGCGAACTTTTTGTCGAAACTATCCAGCGAGGGACGGTTTGTCCAGGAGCTATGGTCGTGAGCAACGAACGGAAGCAACACAGTACGAACAGAAATGAAGCGAGCCATCAGGCGAAGGGGATCGAACCGAACCAAACTATTCCGACACACAGCGGAACACAACACGAAAGGAGAGAGCACAGAGATGCTTCGTATTGCATAAACACCGAGAATGGAATGAACGGATGTTCCGGCAATACAACTCTTACTTACTGTACATTAAAATTAATCAATCGACACAGTACGTACCATGTGAAAAAAATCACCAAAAATAAATGTAGTTCTCCGTCTCCTTTTCCGAAACAAAGAATACGAATGATTATATTCTTGCTGGTGTGTCAAAATTGTTGCTGTCTGATTGTTGTAGAAATTCGAATGTTCTTGTCCCAGARGCGAATGATGGTGGTCTCTACCACTTRCAACCACATGGATTCACAGAAGTTCATCAAGCAAGAACTATTCTAATTTTGTAGCACAAATCTAAACGCCGAATCATCATCTTTGATGATAGAGGGCAGGAACTATCAAAATACCGCCCTCCTTCCAATAGAGGCACTCGAGCTAGCGAAGCATTGGAATTCACTCTATCAACTAAACGCAGTCAATTCCAACGATTTGCTCCAATTTGAAATATCCTTCGGCCATCACAAACATGGATAGACGGGGGTTAACATGGATAGATGAGGAAATATCATATATATGAAAAATAAATAATTTCATGCGCAACTATGATAAAAAACACGTGAATACGGCATTGAACATATCGGATTCTAATTTACTATTTATCGGGGGTGGCGATAGCGAGCGAGAAAGGACACCCGAAGGTTTAAGGCGAGAATAAGAACAGTTACGTTACGGCTTCAGGAGCTCGGCTTTGGTTCCGACCGCTTGCTCGGAAATGCCCCTGAGGTTTGTGGAAGTCGACGACGACGAAGAGGAATCGTCGCCACTGTCGATAAAGGAAACCTTGCACTTTCCGGCCTTTCCAAATGGTCCGGCTATGACCCCTTCTTCTCTTGTGGAAGAAATCCATATCTTGCGACCCACCATTAGTCGGATGTCGATATCGGGGGTGAACAGCCCCGATACTATAGCTGTTGGATATTTCGTGACGTTCTTTTTCTTTTTGTCGCTGTTTGCCCCACCTTTCGGTGGCGGAGGTTCCGGCAATGGATCCCCCTTGACCTTGTCAACCGTTCCCGTGGATTCGACCCTTTTCTTTTTGCTGCCAGACGACTTTGGTGGATCAATGCGGCTTCCCTGCCGGGCGGCCGGCAACAAGATGTCGTCTTGGCGCATTTTCTTTTCGGGATCATTCAGAAACCGCTTGAATGGTAGACGAAGGACGTCTCCCTCCCGCGCCATGGTCCCGGCCGGAAAGGTGACACGGAACTTCCCCGACGTCCCAAAGCCCGACTGGAGTTCTCCGACGTCCCCCCCTGGGTGGGTCACGAGCTTCATGCCGAGAAAGGGCCTCAGCAGGGTCTCCTTCTTGAAGAGGTCCCCGCCGTACAATTCATATCGGACCGTCTTCCCATCGTCCTGACGCTTGTGCGGATCACCGAGGCGCGACACGAGTCCCCGCCTTTCCTTGGGTGTGTACCAGCGTATCCTTTTGATGTCTTCCTTCGGGTCAACCCGCTCGATGAGGCGACCGCAGAAGGCAAGGCGGCAGGAAGATGCGCTGTCGCCTCCGGAATCGTCGCCGTCGGCGTCTCCAGTGCTGTGGTTGCCCCCGCCGCCTTTGGCATTGCTGTTATTCTTGCCGTGGTTCTTGTTGCTGCTCTTGCCGCCTTGCTGGCGGTGGCTGTTTCCCTCCACCGCAGCATCCAAACGAGAGCCGATTACCAATGATTGGAGCGGGCAGTACACCGGTGTCTGGAAATCCAGTATCGCCCAGTGCAGCAGAGCTTCTTGCTCTCCTCCGCTGTTGACTGTGTTGCTGCTACCATTTGTCCCTCCATTTGCTCCGTGCGTGCTGTGGGTTTGACTCTGGTCTTTTGTTTCCCCMGGGAAGTCGATGCTTTCATTCGGGAGGCTATCTAGCAATCCGTCTTGCAACAGGTAGTCTTTCTTCCAGTCGAACTCCAGACAAGGCAATCCGGCCTGATCGGCATCTCCCCCCAAGCAGGCTGTGGCGGTTGTTTCGGAAGACGACGTGGCTGATGATTCTGTTCCTGTTGCTGCTCGCGATCCCTCCTTGCTCTGGTTCCTCGCAGCGGCTAGTTTCTGGGTTTCCGTCCACAATTCTTTAGCCCCCCAAAAGGTGACGGTTGCCATGACCGTCGAATGGCCAACGCTGACATGGTACCTGGCCCGGTTCTTGAGARAGGCTCCCTTGTAGTGGGGAACGATTTTCCGAACGAGTGCAATGGCCCCGCTGACCCATCGGACGCTGCCAGGGCTGGCACAGATCCCCCGCTCCAGGGAGGACGCGTCGAAGTTGGAAACGCAGATACCGGCACGGTCCCCTTGCTGGATGGCGTTTGTCTTTCGCTTGAACATCTGCATCGACTTGATCTTTCGCTGTAGGTTACCCAGGGAGGGAAACTCGATCATTTCGTTGACCTTAACAGATCCGTTGAGGCAGGTGCCCGTGAGCACGGTGCCCATTCCCTTGATCGGGAAGCAGTGATCGATAGCGAAATAGAAATTGCCCGCCTTGCTGTTGCCGCTGCCGCTGTTGCTGCCGGATTCGAACGAGAGGTGCCTTCGTGGCGCYGGCATGGTCTCTTTCAGAAGATCGATCAGCTTGTCCACATTGATGGTTTGCTGTTTGACGAGATCGTGCGCGCTGGCGGATCCCGCCGACGCCGAGGCACCGCTGCCCTCGTCCCCCCGCACCGCCGCCACCTTTTCTCCGCCGGTGCAGGCCGACACCCCGATCATGGGGACCTCGCGGCCCGAAAACTTGCTCGAGTGGCGCAGGCGTTCCCGGACCCTGGCCTTCGCCTCGGCCAAGCGCTCGGCCCGTTCTTCCTTCGGAAACATGTCGATTTTGTTGAGGGCGACTACTATGTGGGGGGCGGTCAGCTCCGCTAGGACGAGGCACTCGGTCGTTTGGGCCTGCCAGCCCTTGTAGGCGTCGACAACAAGCAGGACTACGTCGATGATCTGGGCTCCGCCAATGATGGTTCGGATCAGCGATGCGTGGCCGGGGCAGTCTACCAGCGTCATCTGGAGATATTTAGGGGCATTGGTGGTTGTTGCTTTCGGTGTTTTGGAACTCCCGCTCGATTTTTTGTCTTCCAGCTGCTTTCTCAATCGATCGGGCAGGTCCATAAAGAAGCAAGAGAACCCTAGGTCCAGTGTCATTCCTAGAAAGCATAGCATAGCAATGTGGCGGTATGACACAAAACGTGATACAATGCAATGCACAAGCGCAAGTCGTTTGGGTGAGAACGCATGTTGTTTCGAACACAAAACGATTGTTTCTTGCGTTTGACCGCCACGCATTGTCGTCCAACACGGAATCCAAGAATCACATCCCATGGCCCAATGGCACTTTCGATCACCACAAAGCCATCGAGGCATACAAACAAAGGGACGCAGATGTATATTGTCACATCACATCGCAAGGAGAAACCAAACCGAGACACAATGAATGCCCAACGAAGCGAATGTCAACGCGGGAAACTCGAACACTGGCAAACAAGCAGGCCCGCCACACGCGACGCAACGCACCTCGCTGCCGCGATTGCTTCGACTTGTCCAGGGCGGCGGTCGACAAAAGGGTGGAAAGGGTTTTCACCAGGGAGGTTTTCCCAGAGTCTACGTGCCCCAGAATCCCCACGTTGATGTTGATCACGTCCTCGGGCTTGGGCATCGGGGGCTTCGCCGACGACGAAGCATGGTTGCCCTTGCCGCTGCCCGAGGATGCCTTGGTTCCCGACGACGATGACGACGTCGCAGCAGCGTTGTTGTTGTTGTTGTTGTTGTTGTTCGATGGTGCACTTGTTTGGGAAGGAACGATAGCGGGATTGCTCTTTTCAACACCGTCGCCGTTCGTTGCCGGTGTCTCGGCTTCGGAGTTTGCCGTCATTTTTGGCATTCGATGCAAAGACGCTGTCGTCGTTGGAATCAGATCAAATCAATCCCCACCAAACCAAACAAAAGGAAACACAATCTCCGAGGCACCGTAGCTAGCTTTGGCACTACCGAGATACAGTATTTCGATAGGAACAGCCGCAGATCGCAAAAAAGATAGATTCTTCGAACGGAAGCCAATCTCGCAAATAGCGCTAACTATACAACACTCGACCCTTCTTCAACCCTCTCGCAATTGCCTTGTTGGGTTAGTACTGTCCTGTTAAGGACTCCTCTCTTCCGTTGCTACTTTCTGGTTCGCCGCTGAAACAAATGCACGACGAGAGCGGTGCGGATGAATTGCACTAGTTTCTTTTTCTAGTATTGCTCGAAGATGGGTTCGAGTTTATAATTTCAGTTAAGAGGGAGGATGACACAAACCAAACAAAACGGCAGGTTGTTTAGAGACAAGGGTTTCGTGACATCTACTTGCCGGTATGGTACCAAACCACGAGTTCTCATTTTTTTCTGTCCGCCTGTCACGACAGTGTGATCGCAGGCATCAGTACAGTACATGGAAACAAATTTTGCATCATACCGGTACCAGGTACCGCACAGTAGGAACTGTACGGTAGCGTAGACAGATACTAAAAGGATATACCGGAACCCAAGTTGGGCTCACCAAGATTTTGGATATTTTTACGGCTGCGGGAAATGCATGCGGTTCCGGAAGAAACATTTTTCAAATGTCTGGCCGTCATGCGTTTCTTGTGCTCGAATTTAACGTACAGTACGATACATACCGGTACGGTACCTATCATCTTTCTAGTACGAAGTACATATTTACTGGCAGTAAAAACTACAGACGTCCATGTCAGCCGAGGTCAGTCCAAACGTCAATAATGTTGTAGCTCTTGGTGCTTTGGAGCCTTAAGTTTTGGTCATAACCCAAGACAACATGTTGCACGAGCTCCTCTTGGCATTCCTTGAAGATTTTCAGAAAAAGAGGAGGGTCGTACATGGAAGCAAATAAATTTTGTTTACTGCTACTACTAGTACTATTACTATTACTACTAGTAGCGGCTGTCTGTCTGCTGCATCAAGAACAGGAACGACTGCTGTTGTACCTATTGAATGCTACAACCGCCAGTTCTTATTCGAAGAGGGCAAGGAAATTTTTAAACTCCTGATCATTGCACGTGTCACAATTACACAAACAGGGTTCGAAACCATGCTTGATTGAAGAACTTCCCAGAGAGGAGACTCGACAATTGTCTAATAGAATTACGTAAAAATCATTAACACAGCAAGAGTGATGATCCAGACTACGTGTAGAATATTGATCGCCTTTGAGAACATTGGTAACAATGGAATCCGGCAGTGTGGGGATGGGATCATTCTTCCTCTCTTCGTATAAACCGCTGAAAGTTGATCTGTTTGAAAAAGAGTTCTGTACCAAACAAGTGAATCACTATTAATACTACTTTGATAGCAGTGGTAGAAATCAAATCAATCGAAAACGTGCTTGAAAGAAGAAGTTCCCGTGACGCAGTGAGACTCGACGATTGTCTAATAGTATTGGTAACTATAAACACAGCAAGAATGATGCCACAGACTAAGTGTAGAATATCGACGACCTTTCGTTGGCTCTTTGCTTTCTTTCAAGCCGGTTCATTTACCATTCTCCGATGGCGTTGAATCCATCAGTCTCGATTATTCATTAGATTTTTCCATATCCGTCCTGGACACAAATTCCTTCATATCTCTTCGCAATCCAAAGACTTCCTTGCAGCTTGCAGTACAAATGCAGTTGCGTTTCCATCCTCCTCGGGTCGAAACCGTCTGCGCACGGTTTTCTCAGGTTTCGATTGCAAAATCCCTCGTCGGATCAGGGTAGCTTCTGGTTCGAATCGGTTGAATTCATTCATTCGTTGTTGCTGCTCCTCACCGCAACAGATACAGACCGCAGCGTCGTCCACCGGGCGCATCGAATCCCATCGCCCCGTAGCGCGTGGTGGTTCATTGGAGCTTGTGCTCCTGCTTTTTGCCCTCGACCGCCGTGCCGCCTGGTCTCGAAACGCGGTTCGAGACAGCAAGCGTCAGGCCCGGGCAGGCCGCGAGCATCGCGGCAACCATCGTCGCCGTCTCGTCGGTGTGGTACCGATAGACCAACCGAACCGCGCCAATAAGCACCAGGTGGGTGGCGATCCCGTGGGCGAGGCACAGCCCCGGCCTCCCCGAGACAACCACCCGGTAGAGCCCCAGYGGCACCATGAGGGCCGACTGGACCGTCCCGGGGTTGTAGGAAAAACCGGCCAGAACCGCCGGCAGCAGGTGGCCAAACAGCCCGTTGACGACCGCCGTTCCCCAGTTGAGAGACCCGGAAAAAAGAAACCGCTTCGGTTCCAGGGTGGCAGCGAGCATGCACCCGCCAAAGCCGATCCAAACGATGGTCACGTTGATCCAGAGCGTGATTTTGGGATCGAGCGGGCACCCGAGAGGCTGCAGTTGGTCGCCCTTTTGTTGCTCCAGGGAAGCAGCCACCCGCTCGGAACAAACGTCCTGGAAGATCTTCGAGACGGGCCCCGCGTTGAAGGACGGGACGAAGGAATATCGCCAGCCCCTGGCATCGTACGCGTGTTCCTCCGATTGGTGGAGGCAGTATACCACCATCACCAGCCATCCATACCAGTACTGATCCCGCTTCTTCCAGTTGGCCGCAAGCACCCCGGATCCAAAGAGAAAGATCGCCCAGGTTGCAAAGGGCCAGTTCGCCTCGAACCACGACACGGGGGTTCCGTCGGAGTTGAACCTGGCGAGAACTTCCGGGCCGGAGGAAACGGTGGCGCGAAGAAGCGGCATGGTACGATACGATACGATTCGATACGATATCCTTTGCCTGTTTCCTTGTTCGTTTGAGTGATCGATTACGTACTTCTGCTTCTACTACGGTACCGAACGTACTTAACGAAATATGTCCTATTGGACTGTGTGGTTTTACTTTGTACCGTACGTAGAGTAAGTACGGTACTACCGTACGACATGATTCGGCACTATGCTACCGGTATGGTTGTATCTTGTACGAAGTACGAGTACGTACGTATCTGCCTCTCATCGTTATTTTTGGTTCCCGKTAAGAATGCACAAGTATTTTTGAAAGATCCCGGAAAGAATGTTTGAAAGGCGGCCTATATTATTGCCCCACAAAAATTTATGATCGTGAGTTATTTCATTGGTCAGAATTTTTAATTTGATATCAGTTGTAGCCAATAAGCGTGCCTGTTCTTGTCCCTGATACTATTGCAATATGAACGGAAAGATTCCAGCTTGCGCGCTCGAAGACGTTTTCTTTACATAGACAGGATGCGTGATTTCAACGGCGATGCCAAAAAATCGAATCTCGGATTCGGGCCAAACCGGTACGATACAATTTCGTAATCTTCTGTACTCGTACCGGCATCAGCACATCTCATCTTGCAGAAAATCTACCGATGTTTCGTGTTCGTGTTGAGCTAGAAACAGAACAACTTACATACCGCCCAACAAACCAATTTCCAACCAACCACCAACTATCGGCGAACTAGAAACATACAATACATCAATTGCAACAACCACCAACCGACCGTTGCTTGTAAACTTTTGAAACAACGCACACAACAGGTTTCGGCGAGCGAGGAAAGGGATTCATCTATCATCAAGAACCATACGAAAGAACGGTTGACAAATCTTGCGCAATCATTTCATTGAGAAATCATGGCTACGAAGAAACTTTTCCATTATCCGGACACACCCACGACGGTAACCACCGCGGCCTCACTCGAAGAAAGATTCGACCGACCGAACGTTTATGGCAACATCAAAACCATCGCCATGCATCATCGCCTCGACAACACCGTCGACTTCACATCGAAGTCGACTGCCACCAGCAACAGCATCCTCGAAGAACAAGCCTCCGTGCCCTCGCTTCCCTCCAGGAATGACAACAGAGACGATGACAATAATGTCGAGAACGCGAACGCGAACGCAAACGCTCGTTCCTTTCGAAAGTCACAGGCGGCCCTCCAGAAGAGCTACCAGAAAAGGCGCGAGGCGTACAGAAAACTGCCGCTCAGCGTTCGCACCAACACCGGAATCAACCTCAAGAATCTCCATCCGCTGGCGGTCCGAAACGGCGAGTTTTGCTAGGCGGGCGACCGATGRGTGGGCGTTGCGTGCGCGACCGATCCAATCGTTGGCACCGTGTGTTCTCGCGTGAATGCATCCTGCCAGAGTGGCGTTTCTTTCGCCATCGAACGACAGCGATGCTTTTTTGTGCTTGGGGCAACCAGAGCAACCGATAGAAGTTGGCAATGAACTCTGGCATGATAAATATTCTTGTCCGTTGCCTATCTCTTGTCATCACGCAATCGAGCACGAGGACTAATGCAATATTATCATCATGATTACAGCGAGGAAGCCAGGATTGCGTTTTTAATCCAATCCATTCATTTTGATTTATCCGGAACGAACAAATCGTCCATTCGAACACATGGTTAGTGCTGCGCATCCGTGCCCCGGGGTTGCCCCGTCCTAGCTCAGTTGTACCAATAATACTATTACGAAATACGTTGTTCAATTATCAGCATAACCATACCAAACAATTTTTTTGGGTGTCCACTTGTCGTCCGTCCTGTCGACAATCCAGTCATAGAATCAGTTTCACTACTTTGGTGGGGCCAAATGGTACTACTTCATCAGCCAAGACGACGGGTACCGAAGAACAAAGAGTAAGGGGAAAGGTTATTGAAGTCTTCAATTTTGTTGGGAAGAGGCTACTAGTCCTGCCTTCCACTTTCTGTTGGGGGCTTGTGAGTCTTCATATTCTGTCTCAATCAGAGCATGGTTCCTTCTGTTGGGGGGTTCATCAAGACTGAGCATCAAGAAAAAGAAAACAAGCACAGACAGCCCACCAATTGCAATTGCCAGAGGCTCAATGYAGTTTAATGGAGGAGTCATTGGAGAGGTTTGGTTTTTTGAGCTGGGGATAGGGATCGAGTACTTTCTGTGGTGGGTAGGGATTGTTTAGATCCTTGGGGGGAGATCCATAGCAATCGCTTGGTTTGATGATCAAATTGATCACACTGTCATAGTAATGTTGTGAGGGAAATTTTTAGATGATTGCTTTTGAGATAAAAATTACTGCACTGAAATTACAGGGCAGAACAATCAAAATTTGAAGGGAAAAAATGATTGTAAACTTTTATCAAGGAAGAATGATATTATCAAGGAAGAATGATATTTT
Organism: Pseudo-nitzschia multistriata; assembly: GCA_900660405.1. NCBI lineage: Eukaryota > Bacillariophyta > Bacillariophyceae > Bacillariales > Bacillariaceae > Pseudo-nitzschia > Pseudo-nitzschia multistriata. The sequence goes on along the minus strand of CAACVS010000234.1, from coordinate 4,927 downwards.
TCCTAGTAGTACAACATATCCTAAACATGGGAGGACCACCCTTGTCTCTGCATAGAAACTGTGAACCTTGTATAAGTAAGTAGTACTCCTATCTGTACTAATGAAACCTTGTATAAGCCAGTACTCCTATCTGCACTGGCACTAGTAGCCTAGTAGTAATACTATTGTTCTTTGCTTTTTGGTATTCCATCAAATCTTTGATGTTTTGTGCAACCCTTCTGAAAAATAGTGATTCAAATTTCTTTGTCCTACTGAATAGTACGCACATACTTAGACCTAAATGTCAAAACAAAAAATAAGTAATATCAGTTCTTATCACTGGTACTGGTGTCATGATAAATACATTTCCTTGCGTTGTGCAGAACTATCTTGTCCAGATTTTGTAGAGTGGGTCCTCAGTATGATTAGCTTGGCTTCTGTTTTCACCAAAATGAATATATCATCTAACAAAGCTGCATCCATTCTTGCTCATTGTATTTTTGACCATGGGAAGAACATACACACCACCATCCTCAAGACAACAAGTCCAAAGAATTTGGGGAGATTGTTTTGAACCACCCAAACCTCCATAGCAGATGCAAATRCCAAGCCAGGCAAGGATGTAACCAGAAGTGAAGTTCCATGGGTCTTTGACTGGATGTAGAACATGCTTTTGTTTGTTGGGATTGGTGACATCACAGAGCTTGAGAATCTTTGTCTTCTTTACTACTAGTACCCTTCCATTAGCATCAGTAGCTTCACCTCCTGTCATCCAATTGTCAAACACATACTGGTTGGACTTGTTTGCTATCATCTGAAGGATTTTTTCATCAAACAAGAACAAGAACAACAAATGTGCCAACCCCTCCACCTTATTAGTGCAGTCATCCAATGAATTGCTTATAGCACAGGTGGGACCTGGGGTTACACCTCCTCCAGATGATGTATACTTGGCATTGGGAGGAGGATACCATTCCTCTGCATCATCACCCAGCTTTCAAGCTTCATTTTGTATTACTGTCAATTCCTCCTCCTGCCTCACCAACTGGTTCTGCTCCTTCACTGACCAGATAGTACTACTACTCTCAATTGTCAAAATTGATTGCTTCATATCCTTGTACTTTGAAAAGTCATCACAGGCTATTCTTTTTGCCTTGGCTTTATAATCTTCCAAAGAATTATGTGCATTTGTAAGCTCTTCACCTGTGACATGTTTATAGACAGTTGAGAGACGTAGATCTCCCGCCTACTACTACTACTAGAAGCTTGTTGGACTTGGATGGATTCAAGGGACACCCAGCATACTTTTTGATGATCAGATATGGTGGGTTAATGGTCATCTTGGGAGTGGCTCCTACTGTGAGGGTGCAGGCCACTACCACTGTTGTCAGATAGGTCTGCATCACTAGTAGTAGTATGACCATAGTAGTACTAGTAGTATGAACAATTGTCAACCATCAGAAAAAGAATCATCATCATCCATTATGGTGATATGATTATTTTATGTTCCTCGTAAATATGATGGTTTGGGTGATATTTTATATTCTGGTTTGGAGTGTTTTATATTTTATTGGTTGTATATTATGAGGAGAGAAATGAATGAGCAGAAAAGGTGTTTTATACAAAGTAATTGTTTAAAACTTTTTTTGGTATTCAGTCTTATTTTGTGTAGGATTTGTACTGCAATCTACACAGGTGAAAATCATTAAAAACTCCCCAAAAAATTCCAAAAATGCACGATTTGGGCGGAGACGGGAAAAACTTAATTGAAGATCATAATTGTACCGTAGCTACGGCCAGGCGAGGATCGATTTCGCTCTTTCGTTGCCAGGAAAGAAAAGAGAAAAATGAATAGGACGTACGATACAAAATACTATCTGTTGAGTAGGAAGGGGTCACGTCAATCCACTGTTTGGGAAAAAGTCTATATTTTCATTGTTTTCTYAAGTATGCCATATTGAAATAATTGATATGCCTATTCGGCTTCTGCGATAGTGATACAGTAACTATGTGTGTCGATGGGTTCATACGTTATCAATGATGAAAGAAACGCTACATAGGCAGCCCAACAGTCCCTTTTGATAATTTGAGATGACACTACAGAAATTGTTGGTTTCAAGCTTTTATTACATTGCTATTATTACTGACACTACAATTGGACGGAACCATTTCTGGAAATCTCCAGTCTTAAGTTTTTTCACCCTGTTGGCTTGCATKTTTTGTTTCGACGTGCCATGAAACAGAAAAAWTTTTGCAATTTTGATTATCTGGTAGTACACCGACAAAGGTTATTGAATGATGTTGACCGCGACTATATTGCGTACAACGCTCTACCATAGGACTATGCGATAGGTAAATAACCAATGGATTCAATATAGACTTTTTGAGTAAATAAAGGATGAACTAGTTGAAAAATTTACAATACTATCGCTATGCGCTTTTAGTTTGCTTCCTACAAGCAGCTAATGTCTGTCCAGTCGCGATAACATGTATTCCGTAAAAGTCTGTGCCGTTGCATTTCGAGACCATCGCTTCAAGGGCATGTCAAATACCGATACATCTTGAAGTTGTTTGTTTGTTTGTTTGTTTCTGCACAGTAGTCCATCGTTAGCGAGTTCAATATTCGTCAAGCAAAAATGTGACTGGCGATCCATCTTTGTCGTTAAAAGAGATCGGGGTCGTACAACCGAAACTTCTTGGGCAGCCGCATACAGCAACTGCGGCTATTATTTGCCTGGTTTTCGTATCCTAGAGGGGGAACAGTTGGTGTTTCTCTGCCCATCGAGGAGCGCCGCCGTTCCCTCAACGGCTGAATGGACGAAGTCGACACATCATTATTTAAAACTGTTGACCTAAAAATTGGCTCTGAATCGCGTTGCAGCTGGTGGTAATTTCTGTTCTCGCGGAGCCATCTTTCTTCCTCGTCATATCCATAGTCATCATCGTCGTCGTCGGTTGTATCAGTATCGGTTGTTGCCTGCGTTTTTTGGGTTGCCGAAGAGCAACGTTGTGTCTCGGAAAGGTGGAAGTTGTGCAAATGACGACTCGAGTCTGTATCTGCCCCAGCATGTTTGGTGTGCCTCTTTTCCTTCCGTGGGAGCAGGAGGTCTACCATCCCATTTCTGGAACACGGCGCTGAGGAATACTCTGCAATTGTGTTCCTTTTGCTCTTAGAGAGATCAACAACGTCGGTGATATCGTTCAGCAACGACTCGGATATCATGGCTTGAGTGTTTGTGGATTTGCGATCGGAAGCGAAAAACAAAAAATGATTTCCTGTCAAGGAGGTCAGGAACAATGTGTTATCGTGTGATGGATTGTTTCGCAAAATCCAAACTGAATGATRCAATGCAATGTCAACAAGTTCAAGCCCGCCTGTTGTTCCGTTTTGTTGTGTCAGAAGAAAACTTTATGTTACGACTTGAGTCGAAAAGGCTTACCACAGAAACCAGTAGCTTGTGCTCGTTGTTCGATTATTTGGTTCGGTTTATGAAGAAGCAACACAAAGGTCCCACTCAAAAATTGTCTATCCGTGAAACACTCTTAAGATGATAATAGTTTTCTTCTCAAATGGTCGATGCTACTTTTATTCCTGACAATGATTATCAAAGGCCGGTTACTTCAATGGGGACGTTATATAAGCTAGATAAAGAAATAGCWATGACTACCGTTAGATAGTACTGAAAGTCTGGAACTTACAGCCCGCTGTTTCGTTCCAGCACTTCGATGGAATTCGCATTCTGCATATATGAACCTGAGATCGAAGCAAAACGCGCAACGCATACGAAATTACGAACCCATGGTCGTCGTTGTGCAGACCTGAAATTATTTATCTAGTTATCTTGAAGCAAACCGATTCCTGCGTACGGTTTTTGAACTTTAAACTTTGGTTTGAGAATCTCTATCGGGCTATTGTTTAACTGATTTCGAGAACATCATTCGAGACCCACCCAACTTGTTCGGAAGGTTCGGTTCGATTTAAGTATGTCAAAGAATGCTCCAGCTTTTCATTGTTCGAAACTGATCCGGAATTGCACCATCACGTGGGAAGAAAAAAAAACATTTTCAAAAAAATAAGCCTGATGTAAATTTTTTGGAACCTAATTATTTCAATACAAGAATTCACTCCATTTCATGGCACGGGTCTGAAGYTCTCTTTCACTTAGCTGAGTATGATGATTTCGATTGTAATTGCCTTCTCAACTGCTCAATCACAACACGATACTGCATGAAATAATTCTATCAAAAATGGGTCAAACCTGTATGATAACTTAACTAAAAATGTCTGCTCAGTTTCGGCGAATGTAATTTTTGTCAATTAGACTGTRCTACCGTACAGATATCATAAAAAGTGATCGCCACACTAAGAAAGAGGTTCCCATCGTTTATTTGATTATGCCATCCTTAGTGCAGTAGAACACAGTACAAAATCTACTGATGTAGTTTGCAACTACTAGTAGTATTCTGGTAGCCCAGAACCAATCCTCTTTCTCTCAGAAGGTGAATCATGCAATGCTAAAAATGTTAGAGAGCAACACTCAGTAGAGCTCTGTAGAATTTGTACTGAAAAATTAAGGATGGCATCTTTAAATTAGTACTACTAACAAGAACAAGAATGGTGGTGGGAACAACTTGTTTCATGTTCTTGTTGTTGTTGGTGCACTGATCACTTTTTATGCRTTGTCATCCCACCATACTTTGTTGAACCAAACATGGATCATGGTGGTTATGTCAGTAAGGAAAGAGCTATGGTCAAACCAGATGCATTGAGAAAGCACAAATGTAGTAGTACTACCATACCTAGTAGGTGCTGCTTACTTCGACATCTACTACTACTACTACGTCACAAAAACTATTCGCGACCCGTAGCAAACCCCCCATCGCAACCCCGTCGCATGCCCGAACGCGACCCAATTTTTATGGTCAAAGTGCACGTTGACCTTGCGTC
>CAACVS010000233.1:32893-55283 GCA_900660405.1 Pseudo-nitzschia multistriata | reverse complement strand
AGGCTACAGGCTTCCTATCAGCGAGTATCTTTATCACCACGCTAATTTTGCACTCACACAACTGCAACCCCGAGGATAGTACTGATGACGACAGTTCCTCAGGTTCATCATCCTCTTCTTCTMCTCCATGCCCTACACAGGTGACCTTTGTCAGTGAYAGCAAAGCACTCATTCTTYGMCTCCAATCCAGATGTGAATATACTGAAGCATACGCCAATGCTACCCTAGCACCAGAATTCGATTTGATTGAACAGATTTTTCAGACCCTTCAGACTCCTTTCCTCACATACGCCTTCTCTTGGGTGAAAAGCCATCAGGATGACAACACCGACTTTGATCGCCTTCCCCTGACAGCCCAACTGAACGTTGAACCCGATGGTTACGCTGGAGTGTTTCAAGCCCAGCTGACTACGCCACTTCTTATTACACCAGTGCTACCTTCTTGCCCCGCAGTTCTCCAGATCCAGTCTCGCTCTGTGACTAGCCAATATAAGAGAGCGCTTTCAGATCCTTGTTTAATCCCCCGATATCATACATATCTGAGAGAGAAGAATCAGTGGACTCAGCACGTTATTGCGGATATTGCCTGGAAGTCTCTGAGCTGGGAACATCGGGATTGGGGGGGACCACTTCCATCGAAGTGATCTTGGATCCGGCGATCATAGGAGTACTGGGCCTGAAAGGAGCTGGAGGCCCCTGGAATGGAGCTGGGAGCGCCTTGAAAGGCTTGGAGTGTCCCTGGGGGGATGGGGTATGGTTAGTTGGATCTGTAGGGTCCTTGTTACCCTTTGGGTTGGGCCCGGTCATGGTCGATTGTTCCTGGGAGTTCAAAGGTGCAAGTCTGAGTTGTGTTGTGTAGGATGTAGTACTAATTTTAGGGATAATTTTCAATAGAGAATCGTATCTTCGTGCGAAGATGAAAAACTGCGTTTGCGAAAATTCGTTTTGAAAATTATGGACCTTTAAGCTGTCCCGTAACCTGAACTGGCTACCCAGTATATCAGATATTCCCGCATTAAAGGGCCTACAGAAGCCTACACAAGCAACGAATGCAAGGAATCCTGCTAATAGAGGGGGGGCCAGCACCACCACGAGAGGGAAGACCAGGCAGAGCAGCACCTTGTCAACCAACAATAGTAATAACCCTCAACAGACAAGGGTAGAGAACCCTAACCAAGACCCAAGAATCTTGGTGGTGGAAGGCAAATTGAAAACACGCATTAAGAGCTGGAAGATTGCCAAAGCTATGAACAATATGAAAGCCAAAGGGAAGGGGCCTTGCCTCAGAAATGATGGCAAAGAGATGTGCCACTCCTGGCAAGCCAAAGGCTTCTGTTATGATGGCTGCAGGCTAGGGTATGATCACAAGGAGTCGGCGGTTGAAGAAGATGACCGCTTCTGGGCTTGGTTCCAGGAAGCTTACACCAGCATGGAGCAATGAGATGCTGTGCCAATGCCCCCGACCAAACGCCAGAGAAGGTGGGTGCATGAAACAGCAGCAAAATGGGAAATGACTCACGACCCCGTAGAACTAGGTAAGCAGTGTATGCGAGAGCATATCCCAATTAATCGTAAAGGAAGACAGGAGCCTGTTCCTGGCCTTCCCCTCACCACTAATAACCACGTATCAGAGGAGAGCCGAGACTACACTGGTCCTGGTACTAGTTGCCATAGGGACCACAGAGAGCAATGCGAGCCTGTGGATAGTCCCTGGGAACCTGGATATCTGAGGGCCGAGTCCCCCAGGGTCCACCACATGACAACGAAAGCCAGCGTAGTGCGGCTACACACAAAGATATATCCACATGACCGGCTAGATACCCATGTCAACAAAGCTATTAGAGCCTTTCACCAAGCAAGCTGTTGGGGGGACTTTGTCAGATCTGTGAGAGGTCGGAGGGACCTTCATCCGGAAGTGGTGAGACTACCGCATCCTGCAGCTTCTCTCCTACACAGTTTCCAATAGGAAGGTACACCCACAGTAATGACCACACCACCGTGGGGAGCAGCACAAATAGCTGGGGCCCTAGCCTGGGGGCCACACAAGTCTTCCCACAATGGGATCGAATTCCTGCGAGAAGAGTATGCAGACATGATGGATAAACAGCAATGGACGGTCTTACCTGCTAGTCTAGTTACAGGAATCCCTGGCCTGCAGCTGAGTCCCTTGGGCCTTGTGCCGCAGTGGGGGCGCCAAGACCGGATGATCTCTGATTATAGTTACTTTTGGGTGAATTCCGACACCACACCCCTGGCGCCGGCGGAGGCCATGCAGTTTGGCAGAGCCCTTAAACGTCTCCTGCAGCGGATCCACAATGCCAATAGTAGATTTGGACCCGTATATCTCTCCAAGATAGACCTCTCAGATGGCTTCTATAGACTCTGGGTGAAGCCAGAGGACACGCTGAATCTAGCAGTGCTGTTTCCTAAGCAGGAAGGGGAACTGCCACTGGTAGGGATTCCCCTTACTAATCCCATGGGATGGTTCTCATCTCCTCCGAACTTCAGTGCCTGTACAGAAACTGTAGCAGACCTTGCTAACGGCATCCTTCAGCAGGAGGGGCTCCGGGCAATGAGGGGGTCACCTCATTGCCTTGACAATATCTTGGAGACCCTGCTGGAGGAGGCTATCGTGGACTCCACAGCAATCCCTCTTTCAACAGACACACCTGGCCGGGAGGCTAGTTTCCCTGCCTGGAAGCCTCTTTGCTATTGGGATATATATGTGGATGATTTCTGTGGGCTGGTCCAGGGGGATTAGTGGACCAGGTGTGCCGTGAGGCGGCCCCTGTTACACTCCTTGGACAGAGTGTTCCGGCCGCTAGACGACCAAGACACTCCTCACAGACAAGAACCGGCGTCTATTAAGAAGCTAAAGAAAGGGGACGCCACCTGGTCCACATCAAAAGTGATACTGGGATGGCTGCTGAACACCACAACCAAGACCATTAGCCTCCCCCCTCACCGGGTGGCGAGGCTGCAAGAACTGCTCTTAACCATATAGCCCAACCAAAAATATGCCACTGTTGCAGACTGGCACAAGCTGCTTGGGGAATTGAGGTCCATGTTGATAGCGTTGCCTGGCTCCCTGGGGCTATTTTCTTTGCTACAAGAGGCCCTCTGTCATCAAGAAAAGGGTCACAACAGGCTCCAACTCACTAAGGCCCTACGCGGCTTCCTGCAAGACTTCCGGTGGCTAGCTCAGGACATCGCTGGCAGACCCACTAGGATAGCGGAGCTGGTACCAGACCTGTGGCCAGCCACTGTTGGGGCCTGTGATGCCGCAGGAAGCGGGATGGGAGGAGTGCACTTTATCCCCACTGCTAATGGCCAAATCCAGCCCTTGTACTTGAGGGCTCCATTCCCAGCCTGGATCCGCCGCGACTTAGTCTCCCTTGCAAATCCGGAGGGGACCGTCACCAACAGCGCGCTGGAGTTAGCGGGATCCGTAGCCCATGTGGATATTCTGGCCCAAGCTGCAGACATCACCAAACGGACAGTACACAACTTGTACGATAACACTGCCACAGTGCACTGGCAGAGGAAGGGAGCAGCTACAACCACAGGCCCAGTGGCCTACCTTCTGCGATTGCAATCTCTCTACCAAAGACTCTTCTGTTATGTCCTGCAACATGATTACATCCCCGGACCAGCTAATGTAATGGCAGATACACTCTCACGGGCTTGGCAGCTTTCTGACTCACAGTTACTTGCTTATTTCAATCATACCTTCCCACAGAGCTTGCCTTGGAAAAGCTGCCGGCTCAGGCAGCCCATGTATTCTGCTCTGATCTTGTCCTTGTCCAAACGGAGATGCTTCTTTGAGGACGGCGACGATGGCGTCTCAGACAGCTGGTGCGAGGAGTGGCATGTTGGTGGTGGTTGGAGGTTTTGGTTTTGTGTGGTACAAATGTTATTTTTGTGGGCATTTGGCGTCGGTTGATTGTTGTGGTATTGATTCGATTAGTTCCATGTTCATGGGGTTTCGTGGTGTTGGGGTGGTTGGTTGTTTGTTTGTAGTTGAAATTTGTTATCGTTCGTCGGTTTTTGGGTTTCGTGGCTGAACGTTGCTCGTTTTTGTTGTATTACTGGGTGTTTTGTCTTGTCGGTGGTTGGTTTTTTGGTGTTTACTTGTCGTAGTTGATGGTATTTTTGGTGTGTATTTGTTGTGGTAGGTGTTTTTTGGGGTTGTCGAGGTGATGGGGTTGGGTGGTGGTTACGGCTTGTGGTGTCTGTCCTTGGTAGCGGTTTTTGCGATTTGGCAAATTTGTATTTTTGTTTGGCGATTGTTTTGCTTTTGTTAATTCGCTTTGGTCTGGTGTGGTTTTGCTGTTATTACACGGTGGGAGTGTGTTGTTGGTTTGTTTTTGTGGCTGTGCGTCTCGTTTGTTGAGGGTGCTGTTGGATTTAGGCGTGTTGTTGGCCTTAGGTGTGCTGGTGGACGGGGCGGGGTGTTTTGACGCGGCGGAGCGTCCTGCGTGCCTTATTTGATGCTGTATGTTCTGTTTGGCGGTGATTCGTTACATTTTCACCGGATTCCTTTGGTATTGTGGTGAACTTTTGCTTAGGTGGAGTAGAGTCTGATGTGCCGGAGTGAATCTTCCTCACATCATGTCTCATCCTACCGTGGCATTCTTTCATGGCAATACTTTGGAGAATGAGGTCAAGGCTTCTCGGGGTGCAAGGGCAGCGTATTGTTGGGGCTGCCGGCTTTTGCGGTGCCGGTTCGCATGGTTCCGTCTGTCGTCTGTCTGTTGTTTTCCAATACTCAACAAGAATACCAACTCCTCCAAACAAACACACCGATCCTGTTTAAGACTTACAAACAACTTCGATCCAGCCCAATTGAAGACAGTCTCGATGACAGTAAATCTCAGAAATCCAGCGAGAAAGCTATCGAAGACTTGCACAACCTTCTCGGGGGAACATGGGTTACAAGAACTGTTCCATGTACAAGAAGACTTTGAAGATGCAATCCTAGACTTGGAAATAGCAGAGGACCAAATAGACAGCAAGTGGCAGATGATCCTTCAACATGGGCCCAGACAGAAGTGGAACAACATGTGGCGCAACAACCAATTAAGTGAACAAGTGACAAGAGATTAAAAAAAAAACTCAATATTATATTTAACCTCGTGTACTAGAAGAGGCACAAGGAAGGCCAGAACCATAGCTTCACCTGACCAAGGGGAAGAATTCTTCTAGCTGCACCGAGGGGCGGCGCCTCCCTCCGAGGAGTGTTTATGGAGAAGCGACCAAGTCTTATGCACACTGATAGGCCAATCAAGGCCCAGAACTGGACTCAKAGGACATAAAACAGTCACACTGCCAAGCTAGGAGGATGGGACAACCACTCCCCATCTCCTAGGCAAGTCGAAGACGCAGTGATCAAGGAGATGTTGGTTCACAGTTTGGATGGATGAGAACCATGCCATTACCATTTTGAAGGAGCACTGCCCAGCCCGTCGGTTGGGGGGGCTCAATTCCCAACCTGTAGGCAAGTTCCTACACACAGTGATCAATGAAATGGGTGCCACGCACACCGGCAAGCCAATTAAGGCAAGTTCCGACCAGTGTGTGAGAGCACATGTAGTCAAAAAGAAAAATCAAAAGAAAAAAGAAAAGCCAAAAAGAAAAAGAAAAAAGGAAGCATCACACTTCTTTCACCGGGTCTTGGTTGAAGTGGGAGAATACTGGTGTTGGTGCTGTTGCTTTCCGACACAGTGGTTGGAAACAACAGCAATCATGACCGGACAGCACTAGGGCTTCCGGTCCTTGAGGACTGGTGGGGATGGTGGATCCAGCTGAGGTAAAGCACTCAGCCGGGGTAACTGGGGTTGGTGCTGTTGGCTTCCGACATGGATGTCGGAAACAACAGCAATCGTGACTGGAAACACAAGGGCTTCCAGTCCTTGAGAACTGGGGATGGATCCAGCTAAGGCAAAGCACTCAGCTGGAGTAACTGGTTTTGAAGTTGTTGCATTCCGGCAGTAATGCCGGAAACAACAACAACAACAACGTCGTGACCGGAATCTTCTTCCGGTCCGTAAAATACTGGAAAAAGAACTGGCTGGGGAGTCTGCAAGTATGATGTATGATATAGCATAAACTCCAGGTGCCTCCTTGAGAACTGGGGATGGATCCAACTGAGGGACTCAGCTGGAGGAACTGGGGATGGTGTTATTGCTTTCCAACACGAATGCCGGAACCAACAAAAACAACGTTGTGACCGGAATCTTCTTCCGGTCTGTAAAATACTGGAAAAGGAACTGCATGGAGATGCTGGGGGATCTTCTGTAAACTGTGTATGATGTATGATGTAGCATATACTCCAGGCATTGTTCTTCAAAGGAAAGGTCTTGGTTGAATACTGGCTGGTGTTGGTGTTATTGCATTCCGACTGGARTGTCRGAACMAWCAACAAWYGTGACCGGAAGCACTGCTGGGGCTTCCAGTCCTTGAGAACTGGAGATGGATACAGCTGAGGGACTCAGCTGGAGGACMTGGGGATGGTGTTATTGCTTTCCGGCACGGATGCCGGAAACAACAACAACAACGTTGTGACCGGAATCTTCTTCCAGTCCGTAAAATACTGGAAACTGAACTGCATGGAGATGCCGGGGAATCTGCTTGAAACTGAGTATGATGTAGCATATACTCTAGGCTTGTTCTTCACGAGGTCTTAGTTGAATACTGGGGGATGGGGTTGGTGTTATTGTATTCCAACACGAATGCCAGAAACAACAACATCAACTTCTTGACCGGAATCTTCTTCCGGTCCGTAAAATACTGGAAAATGAACTGCATGGAGATGCTGGGAATCTTCTTTAAACTGAGTAGGATGTAGCATAAACTCCAGGCTTGTTCTTCACTAGGTCGTGGTTGAATACTGGGGGCTGGGGTTGGTGTGATTGCATTCCGACACAAATGCCGGAAACAACAACATCAACATCTTGACCGGAATCTTCTTCCGGTCCGTAAAATACTGGAAAATGAACTGCATGGAGATGCTGGGGAAGAACTGCATGGAGATGCCGGGAATCGTCTTTAAAACTGAGTATGATGTAGCATATACTCCAGGCTGTGTTCTTTAAAGGAAAGGTCTTGGTTGAATACTGGAKGCTGGGGTTGGTGTTATTGCATTCCGACAGGAGTGTTGGAAACAACAACAATCGTGACCGGAATCTTCTTCCGGTCCGTAAATTACTGGAACTGCATGGAGATGCTGGGGAGTCTGCGTTAAACTGAGTATGATGTATGATGTAGCATATACACCATGCATTGTTCTTCAAAGGAAAGGTCGTGGTTGAATACTGGGAGCTGGGGTTAGTGTTGTTGCATTCCAGCACAAAGGTCAGAAACAACAACAATCGTGACCGGAAAGCACTGGTGGGGCTTCCAGTCCTTGAGAACTGGGGATGGATCCAGCTGAGTCAAAGAACTCAACTGGGGGGAATAGGACTGGAGTTGGTATTATTGCTTTCCGACATGAATGCCGGAACCAACAACAACAACGTCGTGACCGGAATCTTCGTCTGGTCCGTAAATTACTGGAACTGCATGGAGATGCTGAAAGCTTGAAACTGAGTATGATGTAGCATATACTCCAGGCGTTGTTCTTCAAAGGAAAGGTTGTGGTTGAATACTGGGGGCTGGGGTTGGTGTTATTGCATTCCGGCACAAATGCCGGAAACAATAACAACAACGTCGTGACCGGAATCTTCTTCCGGGCAGTGAAATACTGGAACTGCATGGAGATGCTGGGGAATCTGCTTGAAAACTGAGTATAATGTATGATTTAGCATATCCAGGCGTTGTTCTTCACGAGGTCTTGGTTGAATACAGGGGGATGGGGTGCTGGGGTTGGTGTTATTGCATTCCGGCACGAATGTCGGAAACAATAACAACAACGTCGTGACCGGAATTGTCTTCCGGGCAGTGAAATACTGGAACTGCATGGAGATGCTGGGGAATCTGCTTGAAAACTGAGTATAATATATGATTTAGCATATCCAGGTGTTGTTCTTCACGAGGTCTTGGTTGAATACAGGGGGATGGGGTGCTGGGGTTGGTGTTATTGCATTCCGGCACAAATGCCGGAAACAATAACAACAACGTCGTGACTGGAATCTTCTTCCGGGCAGTGAAATACTGGAACTGCATGGAGATGCTGGGGAATCTGCTTGAAAACTGAGTATGATGTATGATTTAGCATATCCAGGTGTTGTTCTTCACGAGGTCTTGGTTGAATACAGGGGGATGGGGTTGGTGTTATTGCATTCCGGCACGAATGCCGGAAACAATAACAACAACGTCGTGACCGGAATCTTCTTCCGGTCCGTAAATTACTGGAACTGCATGGAGATGCTGAAAGCTTGATACTGAGTATGATGTAGCATAAACTCCAGGCGTTGTTCTTCAAAGGAAAGGTCTTGGTGGAATACTGGGGGCTGGGGTTGGTGTTATTGCATTCCGGCACGAATGCCGGAAACAACAACGTCATGACCGGAATCTTCTTCCACGCAGTGAAATACTGGAACTGCATGGAGATGCTGGGGAATCTGCTTGAAAACTGAGTATGATGTAGCATATACTCCATGGTGTATTCTTCACTAGGTCTTGGTTTAATACTGGGGGCTGGGGATGGTGTTGTTGCATTCCGGCACGAATGCTGGAAACAACTTCAACACCGGAAGATACCATATGGTGCTTCTGGAGCTGGGGCAAACTCCACCAACAGCTGGGGGATATCGATAGACTTGGAATAGGCTTGGTTACATTGCTTGAGTGCCTCTTGAATGGAGCCAAGGGGGAGGATTCTCCCCTTCCAAAGGGGGTGTCACCATGGTTTGGAAGTCAGAAGGAGCCTGTCAGGTAGGAATGTACGTAGGAATCAGTAGGRATTCTAGGTGATAATTTTCATAAGCGAAGTGTAATTTTGTGCATTTGAAAAAATTCGATTTGAAAATTATAACAAGTGACAAGAGATAGCAAAGCACAATGGGAAATAGCTCTCCTTACCTTCAGGAAGTTTTATGCTTCATCCAAGAGTGCCAGGGACGATGTTATTGATTACTTGAAATCAGACGCTGTAAGGAAACCTCATTCAATCTCCTGTGAAGCACATGCCGATAGAATTCAGACATGCTGCTCCAGAGCCAACATTCTTCATGGCGTCTGTGAGCCCCTATCAGGAAGAGAGATCAAACAGATCCTTTTCAAATCCTTCCCTAAATCCTGGCAGAATGATTACAGAAAGTGWGGGAGAAATATCTTGAGGGACACGATTGAAGATATTGTGGAGTTCATGACTGAACAAAAGGGGATAGCAGACGAAGAACAGCAGCAACATTTGAGGAAAAGMCCAGCCGATGAAGCTACAGATACTACTAATGCAAGACAACGCGGAAGGAATAATGGGAAACAAAGAAGAAGAGGAAACAATAACAATAGAAACAACAGTGCAAACAGACAAAACGAGACCCCGGAAGATAGACAGAATAGAATCAATGCAACGCCTTGTAGAATACACAAGGGTCAACATCTATGGGGAGAGTGTCATTTCAACAAATATGGTTAAAACCGAGGCAATAACAATAACAATAATAACAACAATCACGGAGGAAATCAGAGAAACCAAGGCAATTCAAATGCAAACAACAGCAGTAAGAGGTTAACTCCAGGATTGTATTATATGGATGAACATGGAAACATGAAACCACAGTCGATCCAAACTCAGAATTATCATGGCTCCAACTCCAGTGGTCCTCCAAGCCACGTATCACTACAGTCCAACAGCAATCAGGGCTCGACGATTCAATTCCAAGGACAAGGACAAGGACAAGGACAAGGCCCAAATCAACAGTGGTGACATTCAAGCGAGGCTTACCTTGCATTGCCTCCACCACCATTCACTCGATCACCAACAGACAGCCGTGAGCTTTATGGCCTTGATAATGATGAAGCTCTCAAGAATCCAACAGCAATCACCTTGAGAGCTCTGAAAACACCACCGGATGTGCAGGATGTATTACCAGCAGTGATCCTAGTATGTAAAGCCATCCAAAGCCTACCGACAATGAACACTTTCAAAGTTCTATTAGAAAGTGGGAGTACAATGTGCCTTATTCACAAGTGTTGCCTTCCACCAGGAACAGTTCCCTTCCAAGACCAACTCAGCTCAGTTACAACTACCGCCCAGGGGAGTTTTGACACTTCTAGATATGTTTTCATATCCAACATTAGACTCCCGGAGTTTGGCAACGGCAAATATACCAGAGGAATCAATGCAAGGCTCTTTTCAGCCCCCTGCAAATATGACATGATTCTAGGAAGGGACTTTCTACTGATGACAGGGATAGACCTCTTCTATTCTACGCGCCATCAGATGGTTAGGCTCCACCATTGATATGAAACCAACAGATCATTTTAATGATCCCCAGCAAATAGCAGAGGCTATGTGGCTGGCAGAGGATGATGAACTCTTAGATGGAGGATTCGTAGAGTTTCATCTACTCCCAAGCTGCCGACCTCAAAGTTGCAGACGTGCAATTGATRCAGGYTYGGACAGTTATTTAGCAGCAGATGCTGCCAGGGCTCCTGTAGATACAGAACCCAACAGAATCCTGGACGCGCAGTACCAGAAGGTGACTCCAGAGCAAGTTGCAGACCAGCAGGAGCATATAAACAGCTCACAAAAACTAGCATTCACAGAGATGCTAGCCAAACACACGGAATTGTTTGATGGCAAACTAGGTCGATATCCTCATGAAAAGATCCACATCGATCTCGAGGATGATGCCAAACCAGTCTATATACGACCATACCCAGTTCCCTACAGACACAGAGATGTTTTCAAAAGGGAATGCCAGCATCTGGTTGATGAGGGAGTGATTGCTCCCACTGGCAACTCAGAATGGGGCTTCCCAGCCTTCATCATTCCCAAAAAGGATGGACGAGTCAGATGGGTTGTTGATCTGAGAGAATTAAACAAGAGGATCAAGAGACCTCAATTTAATCTCCCCAAAATCCAAGACATACTGAACCAAAGAACACGGTGTGATCACTTCACCAAGATTGATCTCTCCATGATGTTCTATTGCTTTGAACTGGATGAAGAGAGCCAGAAAATATGCACTCTCACTACAACACATGGCAACTACCGATGCTTACGTTTGCCTATGGGACTCAAATCATCTCCAGACTACGCCCAAGCCTTTATCACTAAGATCTTATTCGGCTTAGATGTGGAGGTTTATATTGATGACATGGGAATCTGGTCTCGAGGACTCTTTTCTCAACACCTCTCCTTGGTTGATCCAGTCTTGGAAAGATTGGCTTCCAATGGAATGAAATGCAACCCGCTCAAGTGTGAGTGGGCAGTCAAGGAATCTGACTTCCTTGGCTATTGGCTCACCCCGACCGGAGTTAAGCCTTGCCAGAAGAAGGTAGATGGGATCCTGAAGATGGGAATTCCACAAACCAATCACAGGTCCGGTCTTACCTTGGTGTGGTGAACTACTACAAATCCATGTGGCCTAGAAGGTCACATGTATTGGCCCCACTAACAGCCCTCACGGGCTCAGGACCTTACATCTGGACGCCAGCATGTAATCAGGCCTTTCAAGAAATGAAAGCCCTCCTTGCACATGATGCCATCAACACCTTTGCTGATTTGGAAGAACCCTTTGATATCTACACCGACACATCTGATTATCAGCTTGGTGCAGCAATACTCCAAAACAACAAACCAATTGCATATTGGTCAAAGAAGCTCAACAAAACCCAAATGAACTACACCACAATGGAAAAAGAGCTCTTAGCTATCATCCTATGCCTCAAAGAGTATTGCAATATGCTCTACGGTGGCCAAATCTTCATCTATACTGACCATAAGAATCTTATCTTCCGGACCCTGTCACAGTCCCAAGTCCTCAGATGGAAACTAAGCCTGGAAGGCTTTGATATTAAATGGGAATATATCCCAGGCAAGAAGAATGTTCTTGCAGATTGTTTCTCTCGAGTGCCCAGAATGGATCCGTGCACTGTCCAGGATAAAGAAAAGAAAATTTATGAGAAGAAGAAAGGAACAATGGTGAATTTCAAGGAGTTGGCAGCTCAAGTGGATCCAGAGGATGTATTTTATCTGGAGCCAGAACTACATGAGTGCTTGCTCAATTTACCACCAGTATCAGAAATGGAGAACCCAATAACAAATGCGAGTCTTTATACCTATCAACTCACCGACCCCCAGTGCCAATGTCTGCTTGAAACTGACCCAGAACACTACATCAAGAGAAAGATAGGCACCTTTGAACTACTCACAGTATCCACGAATGATAATAATTGGAAAATCTACCTGCCAGATGGCCTCGTGGACAAGACCCTCAGATGGTACCACCTCTTATTGGGTCACTGTGGAAGCACAAGGCTTTATGAAACTATCAGTGCTAGGTTCTACACCCCACGACTCAGCCTGAGATGCAAGGRGTATCATTGTCTGGATGAGTGCCATCGATTCAAACAACTAGGACAGGGACATGGACTGTTACCAGCTCAAGAGGCAAAGCTTGTCCCTTGGGATGAAGTATGTGTTGATTTGATAGGCCCCTGGAAAATCCTTCTTCCAGATGAAACTGAATTAGTGATCAATGCACTCACCTGCATTGACCCAGTCACTAACCTACTAGAAATAATCAGAATCAACAACAAATCAAGTGAGCATGTGGCAGAGCAGTTTTCCAACTGTTGGTTGTCAAGATATCCAAGACCCAACAGGTGCGTCCATGATAATGGCTCAGAATTCATCGGAGCTCCATTCAAACAGTTACTGAATCAATACGGAATTAAGAGTGTCCAGACAACTGTTAAGAATCCACAAGCAAATGCAGTTTGTGAGAGAGTTCATCAAACAATTGCTAATGTTCTACGAGCCACACTTCATAGCAAGCCTCTTGAAGAAGCTGACTTTGATGAAGATCAACTAATTGACAATGCACTCGCCTCAGCTATGCATGCTACCAGGTGTGCTGTGAATGCTGCTGTGAAGACCTCACCAAGCGCTCTAGTCTACAACAGGGATATGGTAATGGATATCCCACTCATTGCTGATTTGAAACTTATCAGAGATAAAAGACAACACCAAATTGATGAGAATCTGAGGAGAGAAAATGCTCGGAGAATACCCTTCAAATATCAGGTCGGGCAACAAGCTTACATGARACACTATGAACCAGATAAGCTGTCCCAAAGACTACATGGTCCTTATCCCATTGTGGAGATCAACACTAATGGGACGGTGGTGTTGCAAAGAAGTGACAATGTGCGTGAGACAGTCAACATCAGGAAGCTTGTTCCTTGCAAAGGAACTGTCGAACACCCAACAACACAGGAGGAAGAACCCCCTGTTGAAAATATTGAAGATATGATTGTTACAGTCTAGTAATATTGAAGCAATATTACTGTCCGGGATAATGCAACAGATACGTACGTACGGTGTCTGAAGTATACGTACGTACTGTATCTGAAGTATACGTATGATACGAAGCTTCAAAGAAAGGAATGAAGGAGCATACCATTCCTACGTACCTATCGTAAGGTACTGTTCATATCTATGTATCATAGGATCCATCGTAAGAGGTCCGAGGATCGTAAGAGATCCGAGGATTGTAAGAGGTCCAAGATATCGAGAGTTAGAATATCTTACAAAGAACATAGACGTCACGAGTCCTGAATAGAAGAACCTCCTTGTAGATTCCCTACGAGGTCTACATGAGGATCTGATCGGAACTTCGGAATTCTCATGAACACGCTCGATAATCTTAATCTTATTATTTCAATTTTCATACATACTTAAGATTACATGTAATCTCGTGCATCTTAGACCTCTCGGTACGATGGATCGTATGATTTACATATATATGATTAGTGCCTTATGATATGTAGGTAGGAACGGTATGTCCATCCATTCTGGGGGAGCATCGTATGTACGTATGCTTCCAATACAGTACGTATGTATACTCCCAATACAGTATGTATGTATACTCCGGATACCTCATGCACCCGGGACAAGACGCCAATGACCTCATCGAGAACAAAGTCAGCAGCAAGCTATTTCTGGTGTGGCACAACAGCTCTCAACCAAGCCAATATGAACACCACAAGCAACTCTGCATCCTTGCCGCCTACAAAATCTGCTGCTGCACCCCTGAGGTGTTGGACCGCGCCAACAGCGACAACAACTCTAAAGGCACTGACACAGGGAACTAGGGCTGAGATCGCTGGAACACAATGGGCCTACCACCAAACAAGTAGGTGTTCCAATGGAGAAAAACCTGTTGCAAAACAGTAATAGGTCAACAGCGTCAAGATACCCCAGACCATTACACATTTTACTGCATTTAGATCTAATCACATTAGTCAAAACCTAATTTTGGCAAACACTCTGAAATTCCAAATAGCTGACCACTTAGATCCTTACAACCTCAGACCACAGAGGTACAAACATACGGTACCACAGTACCAAGAGGCCTAGAATGTCCCATGGCACCAGTCCAAGAGCAATAACGGAAGAAGGAAAGACAAGGCTACTATAACTCAGGCTAAGAGCAGTTAGGAACAACTGCACTTAGCAATGTATTTATCATAGTTATCAATGTCATTGATACATGAATCACATATCCAAAGATCAAGCTTAACATCAACACTAAGCTTTGGACAGCAACATTCAGGGTGCTGTGTGTTTGGACATAATGCACAGCAAAGCACTTTACCACCACCGTTGCAGTGATAACACTCTTCTTTATGCTCTCCTTCGTACAGTGTGTATCCTTGCGCCATGGCATGTCTCCAATACTTCTCCATTCTGAGTTTTTGTAGGCCATTGTCAGACTGGGATCTTGAGAGATTGTTTCCTTTCAATGATACAGATAGCATACGTGACAGTGCAGCATCTAACACATAGATGTGCAGGTACAGTGAAGATAGACTTGTGTTCATCAAGACCGCGTATGGCGTAGACCAACCGCTACTTCTGTCACTCCACCAATGAGGTAATTTTGATCGATCAATGGAGGCAACTAAGGTAACAAAAGCTTGTGCTAGCATATGTGTACAAGTGGATTCTGCAACAAAGTTCTTCCATAGTTTGTAATTTTGGTTGCTGTTGAAGACACTAAACGAATTGAGCGGATCAATTTCATTGCGGTACGTGGTCGGCATTTTTATCGATTTGGGAATCAACCTCGCTATTTTCAACAATAATGACTTTCCTTCTCCAAGGAAACCCGGTATGCTTTCGTCCAAACAAAATTGCTGTCCATTAAGTCTTCTTGTGCTCATCAACGCACACCCCACACCATGTAAAAATGTAGGCATCGGATCATTCCTCTTAGTTTTTGCTTTCGTGGTGGCGCATACTAAGTATCTCTCAAATGGTAAAGAACATAGAGGGCAATCATGCGTAACATTTGCAGATTTGATGACAGGTTGCTCATCACAAGTACAACAATGGGTTGTTTGAACAAAATTCAAGTGCAGTGAATCAGTAAAAGAGTCATCGATTTTTGATCCTTTTAATTCCCTTGAATCTTCCAAAGCTGAAGCCAGCTCCTCCTGGTCATCCGATATACCATTCTGTAACAAGTCCTGAAAGTTTTCTTTGCGATCCTCATAAGGCTGTGCTTGTTGTAAATTCGATAAAGATGGGTTGCGTTTTTCCTCATGTTCGTCGGCGGACATTGTCTTTCTAATCACAGCCTGCTGATCTTCTTCACGGTAATCCTCAGGAAGTTTTTTTTGCAATCGTAGCTTCACAACTACTCTTGATTCTTCACTGTCTTGGCTAACGTCTACAATCCATACCTCATCAGGATCTGATTGATACATTTTCATGTCTTTGACGTACCCCATTCCTGACACATAAAATGCTTCGATTTCAACCTTATGCTGACTTTTTCGGTCTGAAGAATCTGATACTATAAACCTGTTTACAAATCCAACCATAAGGGCACCATTGCTAATGAAGTCTCCCCCAGTAGCTTGTACGAACGTGCATACTGCTTTCCCTTTCCATTCAATGAGTGGCACATCGCAGAGGTACAAATGATTTCTCTGTTGATCAGTGGCAACCATATCATCACCCCCACCACGGATGCGCTTCATAGGTCGTTCCGGAACAGCTTGAACATTCTGGTTAATTTGATGCACAGTTTCTTGTACGGAAATTTCTTCAAAAAGCTGCAACTCAATGGATCTATCTATCGGCAGCGGTTTTATTGGAGCTCGATATTCGTATTTGTAACCACTGTTCTCATCCTTGAGAATGACTGGTCCTGTCTCAGGATATTCTGTGCTATTCATTCGCTCAAAATCCAAATCTAGAATCGTTTTAAAGCAAGAGCTATCAACAACTGGAATTTGACATAAGAGCAATGGGTCCCACGATGCCAGTGTTATAATATGTTCAGTGATAGTATCGATTTCATATCTTGGCATAAGGAGGCGTATCCCGAGCTGCCAAATCCCCCTCACACAAGCTTCGATGAAAACGGAGACTTCCAACGCCGAGAAGAGGAAGCCTTTTTTTGCAGGGCGGTAGAAATCTTCTTTTTGGACACGGGGACGCTTACTGTATGTGTCATGAAATCTTTTCTGCATTACTTCAAGTCTAGTCAAAGTAACACTGCCATCCAGTAGACTGGCAGTTAAGTTTTGAAAGGGCCCTACTGGAAACGGGTGTCCTTTCGCTCTGATGGGTAGGTTGGTGTTGTGATTCGACTGTACGTTTGTCTTAGGGACAAGTAATACAGGGTGTGATTGTCGACGATCTGTCTGTGTTGTTGGCCGAACCATTGGTTTAGGATCCGACGACGCTGATGAAGCGACCCGACTTAAAGTTCTTAACGGTCGAACAAAAGTGAACGTCACAGGGGATAAGTTGATCTTCGCGTGTTTAATTGTAGATAGTACTGTTGAAATCTCGTCATTTCGATTCAAGTCACTAGATATATTGACTTTGATGTTGCGTGCTCCTAGAACCCAAGGGACAAAATCACCCATTCCGAAAAAATGATTATAACGCACTCCACTAATCGATTCAATTATGTCATGAGTCCTTATACCAACACTGAACGCATAGGATTCGCGGTGTATTCGTCCAATTCGCAATATGCGTTCTTTTTCCCATTTAAGAATTTCAAAACCAAACATACCCATCGCAGAATCAGTAACTCCTGGTCGAGATAGAAGGAGTTTTTTTTGGGTCTCTTTGGGTAATGATCGCAAATCTTGACATGGGAAACCGGATAATGATCGCAAATCTTGACATGGGAAAAAGTTCGGAGGACTCAATTTGTTTTCCAGAATTTCTTTATCCCTTTCGTCATAAAAAATTAAGTCGGAATAGAACAGCATGTACTGGTCTTCCGAAATATGAGGCAATGTCAAAATTTGGCAGGAGGGTTTGATTGGGTTGATTGGGATAAGGCCTGGTTGCAAACGCGCTAGGCCAAATTCGAGATCATCCGAGTTTTCGTCATGTTTGATTATTTTCCATTTTGACGGTGTTTTCTGTTCTTCCACTTGGGATATTGGGTTAACATCCGAAGAGGATGACGAGAGTTGTCTTACAACCGCGGTAGATCCTTTACCTTTGAGAAGAGACTCGATAAGTTTGTTTGTAATCTCCAGAGTAAGATCTTGATTTCTAGCTCTCAGAGATGAAACACCCATTGTTATTTCAGAATCAATCGATTTCTGGAAATAAAAAGAAAAATCGGACAACACCGTTGAAGAGTTACAAACATCTCGAATGATTGCATCATCAATTGCGAGACGTATGCTATTGCTCTCCTTTATTTTCTTTCGCAGGGCTGCTGACGAATATCTTGTGACGCCATCTAAATTCAGAACATCTAGTGACGTCCAGGAAATTTCCGAGATAATATTATTTTGGTGTTCGTTCCTCATTTTGCACCTCTCCAGGAGAAATTGTTGTTGATCACAACTCACGACCGGAATCAAGTGATAGATACCGTCGTTTTTACTTATTTGGTCATAACGATCTTTTCGTCGCCCCTTCACCACCGCATCATGGTAATCAGATGGTAAGTAAGATGCAACGAGGAATTCAATCAGTTGACTTTTAGTGTCAATAGGAAAAGCACTTGACACACATTCTACCAATGGGTCGCAACGGAAAACCAGAAATGAAGTTCCGACCAATGAAGCACGCATCGTATATTCCTTGATAGCATTCTCGGTTCTTTCAATTTCTTTCTCCTCGGAATCTAGAGAGTGATTCAAACAGACCTGGGCGTTGCATATTGCCATCTTCTGTGACGGCCGAGAAACACAAGCAGAGTAGGCCGATCCCAACCAGGGGACTCGGCATAATTGAAATATTTCTGGTGGACCAGCTAGCCGTTTGAAAGAACTCGATTTTACGGTACCGCCCACACACCAGGAGCTAAAGACTACCAAGAAATGAGTAATGAATGCAATTTGGTGAGTATTCCGATCATTTGCACCTAAGACAGAAGACTCGATCAGCCCCTTCATAGCTCTACATAACAATGTCATTGGCTGCTTTTCGAGTGACGTTGCTGCCCTTAACAGTCGTTGCCGAGTCGAATTGGCCAAGGAAGGTCTTAGAAATGACTTTGCTGCGTCGTCATAAGACTCCTCGTTGGACTCTACCATCATGATATCAGTTAAAATTGAGTCAAGTCTTCGCAAGCAAAAATGTGACGAAGAAGTTTTATTGTCTTCAAGAAAAGGTTTGGCATAAGATTCCATACCCACTCGTCGAATTACTGCCCTGCAGTACGATGCTTCCAAGAACACAGATCTAGAATCATCGTGGGTACTCGGTTCACAACAAGACCCACAGTACCAGAGTTCTGATTCATCCATCCTTTGAAGGATATTGAAGAGCTTTTCGTTCTCTTCCTTGATAACCGAGTACCAGTTTGTAGCGAGTTCGACCACATTTATGGGAGGTCTTCGAATGATCAACTTTATTTTCGTCGAGCCGTTTTTCAACAGTTCGGTACGATCTCGTTTTGATAGGTCGGACATAGTAAACCTCTTTTTCGCTTCGACGTTTCTTTTCTTACTATGGGAGGAGTTCTTTTCAATTTCCATACCGATAATGATATCTCCGATTTGAAGACCAGCTCTACCCCCAGGGAGTTCCTGGTTCACTGTCACTACAAGACATCCTTTGTGAGACGTTCTCAATGGCACCAGTAGATTGTTTGCTCCACCATTTTTTGTTTCTGAAGGCATCAGTTCCACCAATGACATAGCATCAGAATGGAGGATATCAAACTGCTCACTACAGTCTTCAGTACTAATAAATGATATACCCAACCTTGCTTGATTTTCGTCGATGTTCGATTTTCGTTCGATTTTTAATACTTCTTCTACCCATTCATTATCTGACATTCTAAAATCGGGTCGATCAATGTTTTTCGGGTGTTTCAATTTGAAAATGTCATGCAATGGCGGGAATGAGCGAATAAGATCTTTCAAACTTATCGCGGTCGGAAGGGTTCCGGAGGCAGAAGCAGCACACGTCTCTTTGAAGACTTGTTCGCAATTGAAACATGTCCTGAGGTCAGACGAACAGACCTTGTTGCATCTACAACATTTTTCGACCCAAGGCTTAGGTACGCTCTCGAGGAGATCCGCGAGATAAGACAAAGTATATTTGTTCGATGAATCAATCAATTCACATGCTTTGTCATAGACGTCGAAAGGTCCTGGAGACAATGTGCCAAAAAGCAAATCCAAATCATCGATTGCTGTAGTGATTAAATGTTTATAAGCTTTGTCATTTGTGGGACATGTTTTCAAAACCGTTTTCAACAAATTCGATACTTGTGATTGACAAGTGATTGATACGGAACCATCGTATCTACCAGAAATTGAAAGTCTTCGATCAATACGAGAAAAATTTAGATCCTCGTGGTGGATCCTGTCGGTTGGCAGCTTTCGCATATTTTCTTGGGCTTTCACGATAAATCCAGCCTTTTCCAATGCATTTGCCATTTCCAAAGAATTCTTATCCATTTTGCAACCGATGTCAAGTTTGAGGTGCTTGAGTCGCATGGAAAATAAAATTGCGACCGCCCTTCTGTTTCTCCTAGCAAACCATCGAAGTATGTAGGACTGGCAGGCTCGATAAAGTTTGAAGCGCTGTTGTTCGCAGTTCTCGTTGCAGCGGATATTTCTGCAGACGTTGCTTCGTTGTCTCTTTCGCTTGCGTCTTTGCCCATCTTCTTGCTTCCGCAGATGTGCAGTCAAAATGTTATTTTTCATGTATTGGTATGTGAATATAGATTGATTCACGACCGCCCACTCCACCAACTGGTCGACATAATCACCGACTTTCATCAGCTGAGACTTTGTGTCCAATGGATTCCCTCTAAAAGTAGCTTCGAATTTTCTCTCAAAGGCGGTCTCCGTGTCTTGCTTAGCATCCGTGTCAGCATCTTCGGAATCGTTCACTATCAGTTCTTTGCCTTCCCCCGAGCGATTTATTCCCCTAACAATTGCATTCGTCGAACATGACGCATCATCGTCATCGTATTTATCTCTCCGTTTCACCTCGAACAATTGAATTAGTTGCCGCAGTGATTGCGTGTTTCGGTGCGCACGTATCCAAAGGGGAACAAGATCGGTTGACGGCGAGAATGAGAATTGTTTGCTGTGGGAGGAGTTTTTGCCTGTTTTATATGTGTTCAGTTCATATACACATAGTGGACTCTTGAAGGATTGGATCAGGGATGATTCCTTGTGATTCTTCCAAGCGGAATCACTTCCGTCGACGTCGGTTGCAAATTCTTGGTCACCAACAAGAGTTGCCATTATCGCAAATCTTGCATACGCTTCCCACGTGTACTTATTGGGAGGTAGTGCTAGAGAACAGCACCTACGGAACTTTTTTTTTCTGTGAAAAGCAGGAATTCGAGAAGAAGCAGGCGTCGCATTGTCTGCTTCTGTTACTGCTGCAGGTTGTTTTCCAGAAGTTGCACTATCTTCTGCTATGGAAGCTTCCGACTCGGCCATTGGTCTCGTCTCCTCCACGGGAACCGGCGGAAGCAACTTCGCAAAATACTTCGAGCAAGGTATGTTCAAAAAGGGGGAGAAACAACAGAGACCTGCCTCCTTTCGTCCCGTGCACGGCATCAATCGGGCCGGCGATACCAGATGGTCCTGTGCAACGACCTTGCAGGTCCAGACCTTGCAGTTCCAGAGCATCGAAAGGACCAGCTTCGTTCGATCCGGAACCCCGCAAATATTTTTTTGGATTCTCTCTAGTTCCGTTTTCTTCCGGACGGCAATGCGACCCGCCATAGACTCCGACCCCTCTGCGTTTCGTAAGTATTCTCCCGCAATAAACGTTTCTTGTTCCAGTAGCTGGATTCGTTCCATCAAGGATTGGAATTTCAATGCATCTTTTAGGTCTACCGCCGTGATTTCTCCGAAACGAAATCTGTCGCCGCAACCTCCATTTATTCTTTTCTTTGCCGACAGGGAGAGAAAATGCGACTGAAACTGATTCAAAAAGTCGGCGATCTCGACCAATGGATCCCGCCCTCGCAGTTTGCTAATGCAGCTCCTCGTTCTTCTGGTGGAACAGGCATCATCGTCAGCAGCTATATTTACCGACATCTTACCAAAATAGTTGAACAAATAAATTCAATTACAAACGAAGAATTGTGGTAGGTGCGAAGCACAGTTGTTCCTAACTGCTCTTTGTTAAAATCACGCGTACGGTTGAATCTTACGATTGGCTCACTACAGTACTGTAACGATGTGTAAAAATCACGCGTACGATTGGATTCACACGACTGGACTCATACGATTGGATCTTACGACTCATACGATTCCAACTGTTCGGTAGAAGTACGTGGTACTGTGCAGGTACCTCATTTTTGCAACCGATATTGCAAAACGTTCAAAATTGGTGCGTAGGCTATAGTACTGCACGAGATTACGTGTACTTAGTAGGTGTTTAAGTGTGTATGAAAATTGAATTATAAGATTAGAATTATTCGAAGATTACCAAGCGCGTTCACGAGAATTCCGAAGTTCCGATTGGAACCTCATGTAGACCTGCTAAGGATTCTACATGGAGGTTCTCTGTTCCGGACTCKTGACATCTCTATTCTTTGTGAGGTATTCTCGAATAGTATCTTAGACCTCTTACGATCATCAACATGATGGATCGTATGATCCGTATATAAGAATACTATATTATGATATATAGGTAGGAATAGTATATCCATCCATTCCGAGGGAGCATCGTACGTATGCTTTCAACACAGTACGTACGTATCATTTCAATTCAGTACGTACGTATCCGTTGCACGTATCCGTTGCA
>CAACVS010000233.1:13213-26068 GCA_900660405.1 Pseudo-nitzschia multistriata | reverse complement strand
ACTGAAAGCTCAAGTCGGAGCGCGAGAATCTTAATCTTATAATGCAATTTTCATACACACTTAAAACATACTAAGAGTACACGTAATCTCGTGCAACCTCAACTGAGGCGCATCAGTTGAGAAGAATTATTCTCACAATTTTCGACAAGGCAAATTCTGTGAAAAAAACACAAGTAGTGAAGGTAATTCTTGACAATATCACGTCACAACAATGGTGGCACCATCTTCTTATCAGCTATTCAACTTGCTCCTCTTGTTGAGGCAATCAAGCAAAAAAGCAGTCACACTTACTGCTAACAATACTACTCACAAGAAAAAGCAGTCACAGTTAACATACTATTTTAATGAAGAAAAAGCAACCAAAGCAACGAATCAAAGCAAAGCAAAGCAACAGATCGAAGCAACAAATAGAAGCAACCAACCAAAGCAATGGAAGCAACGCAGCAACAAATCGAAGCAACCAAAGCAACTGAAGCAACGGAAGCAACGGAAGCAATGCAGCAAGCAACAGAAGCAACAGAAGCAACGAACCGAAGCAACGAACCAAAGCAACAAACCGAAGCAACGGAAGCAAAGCAACTGAAGCAAAGCAACAAATTGATCAAAGCAACAAATCAAAGCAAAGCAACCAAAGCAACAAATCGAAGCAACGAATCGAAGCAAAGCAACTAATCAAAATATCGAAGCAACGCAGCAATCAACCAGCCAGCAGCTACCTCAACATTGCATGTCCACCTTCCCTCTCATGCTTGGCAAGAGCCTTCAAGATCTTTGTTACAGTCTTCTCCTGCCTGTAAACAGTGTAAACAGTGCTGATGGCATCTTGAGCGTTACCAGACCTCGTCCTTATGATTCTTTCAATGCATTGCCAAAAGGGCTTCCTCCTGCAGTACACGAACTTGTTTTCCTTCAAATTTCACTCAGCTGCAGTGAAGTTTTTTGCTGCTTTATTGCCAGCAAATCCAGACTCCCATTCATTCCAGATGACAYACAAGTTTGCAGGATTCCTCTGAAGGATTGCTTGCTGTTCTTCTTCACCAGCACCAGCAGAAGCAGCATTACTATTACCAGGATTGACAAGACGTTGCCTTACCCTCCTTCTTGCTACTGGTGCCATTGCAGCTCGATTGCAAGCAGCTTGGAGCCTCTTGTTTCTTTGCTTCTGCAAGGCAAATTCTTATACCAGTAGGTTCTCCATGTTGGCCATCCGGGTTTGCAAATCATTCATCTTTGCATACATAACATTCATCCACTGTTGATGTGACCTCCTCATTCCTGTTGCAGTATTTCCACCACTGGCTGCACCCCCTTCCTCTGCCTCAGGTTGAAAAACCTCGTCAAAATGTACTTGCCCACCTTGTTCAGTTGCAACAAATTCAGCTCTTCAAATAGGATTGGCACCATCGTCAACTGCAACACCAGCACCACCATTGGCTCTAACTCTTGTGTTCAGCTGAATGAAAGATGCCATCACATTCCTTCGGATATCATCTGGAATAGTCCCAACCATCAATGGTTCAAATGCAGCCCAAAGCAATGCCTTTCCAAGAATCACCGCTATCTCATTGCTGAATGAACTTGCTATATAAGGTGTAACATGTTCAACAATCCATTCGTCTGTTATTCCAGATCCATCTACDGGCTTGTAGAGGCAAATCCCACCATGGCACAACTTGCTTGCGGCATTAATATCAGGCCACAGTAATTGCATATCAGTATAACGGTCTTGTTGCATGCGTTTTCCTTTCCACCTAGCTCTATAATHAAGATCATCCTTAGGCAGTCCACTATGTCTGCAATGTGAAACAGCATACTTCCTAATTGAGTGTGTTCCCAACCTATCTGGCCTCTCCTTATTAAATGCACCGTTCTTCCATACATGCTTARTTAAAAATCCAGAATACTGCGCTTTTCCACAAGTAATTTCCCTCTTCATAAATTTCATATGTGACCTTGAAATTGTAGTACCTTCAGTGAAAAGCCATTGGCTGGTGGCTCCTTGTCTGTCTTGGCACCACTTCTCCAAGAATAATGCTGTTTGAAGCACTGCACATGTCTTTGGATTCATCAAGCCCATCACAATCTGATCAGGACAGTCTCTCTCTTCCCTCACATTTTTTGACCACTTCATCTTCAAGGTCAAAAAATCAGGGAATCTAGAGCAAGCCTTCAAAGCATTCTTTGTTATATGAGCCATATCATCATTACGAGCCATAAAGTGCTGTTGCATTGCCATCATTGCAACAAATCTTCTCCTACTGATCTCAGAACCATTTTGCTCCATAAGCTCAAGTGCTTGCAAAAACTCATTCTCAGTCAGTGGTCTATCACTCTGCGTTGGCTTCCCCAAGCCTCGTATCTCCTTCAGTTTAATTGCAGCAATTAAGTTATTCACTTTAGTTGATTGAGTTGGATTGCCATAACCAATGCCTTGCAGAACKGTCCACTTGATTGTCTTGTTTGGAAGATAATAGGAAAGAGCTTTCTTTGTGTATTCTATAGAATTAGATCTAGCATGAATTGGGTTGTCATCAGGAGTTGGATCCTCTTTCTTATAAGCCTGCAATGCCATGAACCTGTAAACATGATCAGGAGTGAGTGTGGGAGAGACTATCCTAATAGTGATGTAAAGTGTGTGCTAGTAGAAAAGTGAGTCGATGCTCTTATTGAGGATCGACAAACTATGAAATCTAGAATGGATCGCTGTGGGGATCGAGTGAGGTGTGAATCGAATGAGTCAAGTCACTCACGCAAGTGAATGAGATGAGTCATGTCGATCATATGAATCCTAGGGGATCGAGTGAGTCATATATGTATGGTGTGTATGAATCGTAGATACGTATCTTAGGTATGTGTCGTATGTATGAATCATACCCACGGTCTGATATCAACACCCTCCTGTGATCTGTGATGTGTAAAGTGAGCAGATCAAAGCAAAAATGACGAGGGAGGAGGATATCATTGTGAATGTGGAATTGTAAAGTGGCAGAAGAGTCGGCGTATGTGTCAATTGTGGAGGACCCATCCAAGAGGCTTTGTGAGCGGGTCAGCGGGATTGATTTTGCCGCTGATGAACTGCATCTTGATGTAGAGATCTTGTTTCCAATCTTGAATTGAACAATAGGGAATGTCGATGTGTCACGATCGTTCCGTCGGGACACCAGAATTCACAATTTTGATGGTTGAGTCGTTGTCTTTGTACAACGTAGTTGGATTTTTCTGTGGGAAGCCCAGGTCAGCAAGAATAGACCTGAGGTATAACACAATTTTGGCAGCAGAAACGGCAGCATAGAATTCCGCTTTGGTGGAGCTTTGTGCAGTTTGTGATTGTGTTTTGGATTTATAKAYAATGGCRGCATTGGCTAACATGAYAACGARACCTRTGGWCGATTTTTGTTTTGGTTTTATGTTTGCATATGCAGCGTTGACAAGGCATGTGATGGTTGCATCTATAGGTAAAGACAGAAACCGTGGAAGATTATCTGGCAAGGGAATCGGGAGGTCAGTAAACATGCCATCAGGGATTTTGTCGTCATCGATTATGTTTGTTTTGCGGTATCGTAGTCCCCATGTTTTGGTTCTTCGTAAGTATAGGGCGACACCTTTGAGATATTTAAAATGTAAATCAGAAGGTGCCAACAAGAATTTGGACATGGTTGAAACAGCAAAACCAATATCAGGTTGACAAACATTGTAGGCGTACAAGATTTTGCCAAGCAGTGTGCGGTAGGGGAACCCATGTTGTTCTTTGAGTTTCTTGTGTTCTGGCGATCCTTCAGGAGGGCCATCTTCATCAAAGATTTTGTCAAATGCCTTTTCGGGGAGGGGGGCAGTTGGGTGACTGAGTAATTTGTCTTTAGGTGTTGTCCATCCATGGGATTGTGCGACACAGTCAATATAGTCTTTGCAAGAAATTTCAATGTAGTGTTTTGTTTGTTTGATATCAACTCCATTATATGATGTGGCAAGTCCTAAATTBTTGAAAGGGATATTCTTTTCTTTTGGAAGTTGGAGTTTCTTGCCGATAATGTCGTAGATTTCATTTGTCAGGGTGGCATTCGGAGATGAGATGAGGAAGTCATCGACTCGACGTAACATAAGTATCTTTGTGTCTTTGTACGTTGTTTGATAAATACATTTGTCATGTGTCATTGTCGTGAACCGTAATTCTTTGGAGAAAAGATTTTTGTTGATATGTTCTTCCCAGAGACAACCAGATTCAGGGTGACCTTGAAGAGCATGTTGCACGGGGAGAACGTGTGTTGGGTTGAGATGCTCATTAAATTTCCATTTATACCAGTCRGCATATTGACCATCGATAGCGACAAAGGTAGGAACTTTGGGAGCTGGCAAATGAGCGTATGCGTCTTTGGCATCGCCAGCATATAGTTTGTAGTTGAGGATGGCGGTGAGGGCAAAGAATAGACGTTGTACTGGTTGTTCAACGCATGAGGAGTAAGTTGATGCAATTGCATGTAGCAATGGTGCGGATCATTTGGATCTGTCGCAGCAATTTCGAGATCGTCGTTCACCAGTTTTGCGAACTTGATATTGCCAGTGAGGTTGAAGTAGGATCAATTTCGGAGGGTGAGGGGTCCGTTTTCCGTACATCTCAAGATCGTGAAATTGATTCAATTGTTTGCGTTCCGCATGAAGCCATTCATTCCAGTTATTGAGTTGCTTGAGTTTTTGACGGGTGAAGTGGCCAAGGGCTTCTTCTTCTTTTGTTGTAGTTTGTGAAGTAAGGGCATTGATGACCAGTCAAATCATTTCATCGGAAATGATATTGGGAGGAATGTGTGTACCTGTTCGTATTGCAGTGATTGCTTGAAGAGCGGCATAATTTATTTGTGCCGTTGTATTGAAATTATCGGTCAGTGCATGTAAATTATATTCGTCAATTTCTTTCCATCTGCAAACGCTGGATGCTTTTGCAACAGGGGAAAATTTGATTTCGAATTCTGTTGTGCCTTTCGCCACTAAGGATTCGAGAACATTTAGAGCAGACTGTTTGTCAAAGACCGGTTGATTATTGATGGATACGATGTATGCACCACGAACTTTATTTCGTATCGCTTTCCAGTTCGAGAACATTTAGAGCAGACTGTTTGTCAAAGACCGGTTGATTATTGATGGATACGATGTATGCACCACGAACTTTATTTCGCATCGCTTTCCAGTTGGAGAACATTGCCGCAGCACTTGATTTCTTTGTGACATCTTTAAGAAAGACTCGGCCGTTTAATTTGTCCTGGTCTAGTTGGAGACCGAAGGTTGGACTGTTGCATTTGACTTGGATTTCTTTTGTCATGATGTCTAGAAATGGGGAGATATGAAAGTTCAGATCAATATCTTCAATTTCAGAATCATCGGGTGGTATTGGTGATCCATTTTCAGAGCGTTGCAAATGAATGATATTCGGAGGAATGGGATCGATGGGGAGATTGTTCATGGCTTCGTCGAAGCGAGCGTGAGAAGCAATTTTAACACAATCAGTTTCTATATCGTACCACAGGATGTTCTTTGTGGTTTGAGGTAGGTAGCCGAGGAAGATCCCTTTTTGAGAGTTATTCTTGAATTTTGCGGATCTTCGACCAGGTGGGCGAACCCAAAGGCGGCAGCCAAAAGTTTTGAAATTGCGTAGGTTTTCTTTCTTTCCCGTGACVAGTTGCAGAGGTGATTGGGTTTGCGTACATTGAGGGATTGCATTTAAAATGCAAAGGGCATGGTGAAAAGCATAAGGCCAAAATTTGATAGGGAGACGGGCACCTGAGAGAACGCATCAAATGCAATCACAGACTGTTCAATGTGCGCGTTCAACGGGGCCATTTTGGTGAGAGGAGTCGGCACCGGTTGGTTGGAGCTGATAACCGTGGCAAGTAAATAGTTTTTGTACTTCAGGGTTATGGTAGAGTTTGCTGCCTTGATCCATTTGGATGTATTTGTGCAATTTGTCAGAACAGTTTGGAGCATTAGTTTCAAGGAACTTTTGAAGCCAGGTAATAGGTGACGCTTTTGAGAGTCGTGTGTCACCTGTTAAGAAACAAGTGAAGTGATCAGAGATAAGAATCCAACTTGTTTTGCCATTTATTCCTTTGTAATCTTGTGTACGGGCGGTGTCTTTTGATTTAGTACCACTGAAGGAGAAATCAATTGAGAGACCTTGAAAGGGATGTTCTGCTGTGCGTGTAGTGTTAGGGCCAGCTGGCGTTTTKGTTTGTTTGGATTGTATGCACATAGGGAATTTATGGAGGATCGGATCATATAATTTTCAAATCAAATTTTTTCAAATGCAGCCGTGTTTCATCTTCGCACAAAGATACGATTCTTTATTGAAAATTATACCTAGAATTAGTACTACACTCTACACAAGCCAACTAAGAATTGCACAATCGAACTACCAGGAACCATGACCAGGCCCAAACCAAAGGGCAAGGACCCTCCGGATCCAACTACGGACCCCCCAGAGGGACACTCCAAGCCTTTCAAGGAGCTTCCAGCTCCCTTCCAGGGGCCTCCAGCTCCTTTCAAGCCCAGTACTCCTATTATCGCGGGATCCAAGATCACTGAACTGGTGGAAGTCTCCATTGATCCCGTGGTCCCCACCGAGGTCCCCACCGAAGTCCCCACCGATCCMGATTTAACCCAGGACACTGTTCTATCCCCACAGGGACCTGACAAGCCCTTTAAGGAGCTTCCAGCTCCCCTTAAGAAACCTTTCATCGGCTCCAAGGTCATCGGCCTGGAAATAGCCCCAAAACTTCCGTATTTCCAAGACTCTCGGGTTCCACTACCCAAAGACCCAACCAAGGTCACGCCAGCTACCAAGGACCCCCTAAAGGACCAGGATAAGCCTAAATCGCCTTGGGACCTCCTAGAAAGCTCTGACTCATCTGTTGAAGTGGTGGAACGCCCTAGGATTCCAAAGAAGTCCCCCAGGAAAGTCCTTAAAACATGCGCCGCTCGCCTCCAGCATAGGCTCTCTAGAAGCCCCCGGTCCCCCAACCCTACATCAATCACTACTAGTACTAAATATCCCTACACCCATGCACATTCATATTCATCCTCCTATACAACTTCACGGACCACCACCAACAAAGAAAAAGCAAATAAAAACAAAAATAATCACACGACCACACTGACACCGGGATCGATGTCCCAGGAGGAAGATGCATCGATGTCTATAGATGAATCGATGTCTCCGGAGCCATCACCTCTGGATGAATTGTCTCCAGATGAGGAGTATCCAGACGAGGCTCCAGATGAGTCCCCGGATGAGGAGTCTCCGGATGAGTCTCCGGATGAGGAGTCTCTGGATGAGGCGTATCTGGATGAGTCTCCGGATGAGTCTTCGGTTGACTCTTCCGTTGCTGGAACCCCTCCCCCATGGGCATTCGCAGATTCATCCTCATCCCCTCCCCGACAAGTTCCTGGTCTCCGGACCAGCTGGCCTTCATGGGCATCTTCATGGCCAACATACTCAGATTCCAGCAGCAAGGAAAGCACTCTTCACCAGCAGAAAAAGAAAACAAAGCTCACCGAGGAGGAGGAGGAGCCCGATTCCTCGCCTGATCCCACGCCCGATCCCTCTAAGATGAGTATGTTAACTGATTCAGTATCAAAAGCAGATTCCTTAAATGATCCAGCACCACAAGTGGGCGCCCTAAGTGTTCCTTTGGTCAGTGATAAATCCAGGTTGAGTGCAATAAGTGATCCCCTAATCAGTGATAAATCCAAAATTGAAGCATTAAGTGACGATACAATCCCTTTTGATAAATCCGAAGTATCATTGGGCCCAAAGAAACAGCATTATAAGTGTACTTTACAAGCGCCCAATTCAGAGCACCCACCAGCTAATGACCCCCTTAAGTGCACTATGCCAGATGAAGACATGCCCCCTGCAGAGAATCCAGTGGAACAGTCCCCTAATGACCCAGCAAAATTTCCTTTTAAGTGTACTCTACAAGCGCCCAATTCAGAGAACCCATCAGTGAATGACCCCCTTAAGTGCATTATGCCAGATGAAGCCATGTCTCCTGCAGAAAACCCAGCGGAACTGTCCCCGAATGACCCAGCGAAATTCCCCTTTAAGTGTACTCTACAAGCGCCTGATTCAGAGAACCCACCAGCGAATGACCCCCTTAAGTCTCAGTCCTTGAAGCATGCTTCTCCAAATGACTCCCTTAAGCGAACTCTACCAGATGCAGACATACCCCCAGCGGAGAACCTAGACCCAGCGAAACAACCCTGTTCATTACTTAATGATCAGCAGGACCCTGCTGTGATTGCCCCTGAATCATATGCACAAAGAGCGTCGGCTTCGGGCCCGCGACCCCCCCCCCCAGGGGCATATCCCTGACCCAAAAGGCTGTTTTTCTGTTTCTAAGCAGGCCCAAGGGTTAAATATCCAGGATCCGTCTTTAAATACTGCCAACACACTCATAAATAACGATTCACATTCTGTTTATACTTCAACCCCCTCTTCTGTCCCTGTTTCTGGTACTGATTCTACAGCCAAACGGTCGACTKGGTCCTCAGATGAGCTCCATGCATTGAACAAGGTTCCTACTGCAGAATCTTCCACTGAATTACTCCATGCAACCACAGCAGATGATCAAGCTTGGATTCAGGTTACTCCCAAAAGAGGTAAACGGTCTTCGGATGCAATCACTCCCTCTACACACCGTAAATCCAAGGTCTCCTTCTCCAGTACAGAGTCTACTGCTACCCGTACTACAGCAGCTACTACTGTCACAGGTACTAGTAGTACTCCCAGTAAATCTACTACTACACCACCCRCTGCGATTCCAACACTTGCATCCCTGTCCAAGAACCCTGCACTCCCGGCTGAACGGCAATCTCTTTGTCCTCCTGGCCCATGGAATGCTGCCACCGGCTTCATGTCTGAATCTCCTACTCCTGGAGTACAACCACACACGTTTGTTCCTCTGCGTCTCACATGGAGACTCCCTGATGGCGATCTTCCCCATGGTATTGTTACACCAACAGTTACCCACGAGCCCTCCCAGACACAGCCCACTGAGCATCCCATTACTCCGATCTTACACAAGCTGCTGACGGCGAATGAATCTCTCACCTTGCCGCATATGCTGGTGGGCAGCAGACGTTCCATTCGTCTTGTTGCTGCTTCCTACGCTGGACCTTGTTCCATCAACAAGATAAAACACGATTTTGAATACTTGATCAATAATCGAGTACGCCTGACCTTGTGGCTTCAACAGTCCATGACTCCCGACTCTACTGACCGTGTTATCTGGAACTTTAAACGCTCTCTGATGGACGTTCTTCAGGAGCATTGCATCTGGATTGCCCGTCATACCGCT
Organism: Pseudo-nitzschia multistriata; assembly: GCA_900660405.1. Lineage (NCBI taxonomy): Eukaryota > Bacillariophyta > Bacillariophyceae > Bacillariales > Bacillariaceae > Pseudo-nitzschia > Pseudo-nitzschia multistriata. The sequence continues at coordinate 16,724 of CAACVS010000233.1, read as the reverse complement.
ATTATGAATTCAGTTCAAACCACGGAGGTCGTGTGGTTTAGCAGCAACCACCACCCCGAAGCTATCTCCCCTCGGCTTCAGAAGCAATTCAATGACACGATCCAATCTTTTCTCCACACCAACTGAGACGAGTTGGAGACTCAAGTTGCTTCTAAGACACCGGCGCTCTCCAACTGGGATGGCAAAATTCCAGAAGTTATGGTTACCACTGTACGTCCCCTCTGGAARGGAATTGTTGACGGTGCGCGACAAATCCAACGCACCCGAGCCACAGGAGTGGTCTGTCTGTCGTCCCACAAGGCTCTCGTCCGATATATCTTTGGAAAACTCAGTGATACTTCGCATCCTGCCTTTATTTGCATGGTTAACACTACTTGGGCTTTCTCAAAGCACCCTATGTATCAACACTTTGCCACCGCCATCCATGAACAGCAATTGTATCTTCAAACTCATCGTATCACCGTCATTCACTCTCTCGATTCCTCCGCACTCAGTCATATCAACAACAAATTACTCAACCTCCGAGGAGTTGTTAGCATCTATCCAACGTACACCACCGACTCCAAAGGAGATTGGAATCTCCTGACTCACAATTTGCCTCCTGAAAGCTCAGCCCAGATTGACAGCCTCCTTCGGAGTGTCCCCAAAAGCAATCCTGCTAAGTTTCACACCAAGCCGCACACATCTATCGGCAGTGGCAGTTCTACCTCTACTCCAGGCTCCGTCACTTGGATTTCACGTCCTTCTGTCTCTGCCACTCCTCCGTTGTCTACTCCCCGAACCCCTTCACGAAACGCCTGAACGTCGAAGCCTACCTTTGTGAAAGCTTTGTCTCAATCCTCCCAACCGACGATGTCTACTCTTACTCCTAGCTCGGAGTGGTTGCAAAAACTGGACGCTTTAGAGACTCAACAACAGTCTCTTCAGACTAAATACACCAATATTGAACGGGATCACAAGGATCTTGCAGCCAAACACGATGCCCTTGAGTCCGCAAATCACTCCTTGGTCCAGACCATCAACGACCGCTTTGAACAGCTCCTTACCACAATCACACAAGCCAACGCAACCTCTGCTACTGTCCTCGATCGCTTCGAGCAACAACAAAGCGTTCTGACCACATTCTCCAACAGCTTGGCTGGCCAGCAGACGACACTCACCCAAATGGCCACGCAGTTTAATCTCCTTCAGAATAAGATTGCAGCACAGGACCAGATCATTCGTGACCTGCAACAAAAGGTGAATCCTATCRCCGTCGAACRAGTTGCGGGTTTACACAAAACGTTGAAATCTTATTTGAAGACCTGGCAAGCCACCAAATTTGAGCGGGAGTCCTTCACTACGGAGCTCAACTCCGCTATTACTTCTATCAATGCCAAAATTGCTTCCTTGCATGATTCTGTGGCCTCTACCAACGCTGCTGTTGCCGACAATTGCAAGTCCGTTCTAGCTCTCTGTCACACCATTGCACCTCCTGACGGCCAACATCATGATCGCTCATTGCCTGACACTACGATTATGGAGTGCTTATGACAGTCCCCATGGTTTCCCCCACCATCAACCCCCAGACCACCCCAACCCTGGGATTGGCACCAGAGCAGGGCTCTCCTCTAAGCTCACCTTTAAATAATAACATTGCGTATTCCTCCTCAACTTGCTCTCCTTTGGACCCTATTCCACAAGCCTTTTCCTCCATCTCCACGTTCCCACCCGAACATCCGGTTGGCGGTGTCATTTCTGACAAACCTCCAGGATGTCTCCGAGTGTCTTCCATCAACCCAGGTGGAATCCGTCTGACGCATCTCTCCAATGCGTTAGCACACTCACTTGCTCAGTCTGTTGATGTCCAGGGCTACAGTGAGATCAATCTTGACACTACTCAGCTCACTGTTTGCCATACCCTCTGCAACACCAATAAACACGTGGGCACCCCAGCTACCCGGAGTACTTGGGGGTCCAGCTCCATTGAGGGCATCCCCCCCTTCAAACCAGGAGGTACCGGGCTTGTCACTTTTGGCTCTCATGAGGGTAGACTCCAGAAGTCAGGTAATGATCCCTATGGCAGGTGGTCTTATCACCAAATGCAGTGTCATGGTGATACAAGTATTCTTTTCATTGTGGTCTACCAGTGCTGCGTTTGTCTCACCAACGCGGTTGGATGCACTGCCTATCACCAACAGGAGTGTCTCTTTATTCAAGAAGGCYGCTCTGATCCTAATCCTAGGCGGCATTTCATCCCGGATCTCAAACACTTTGTCACCACTGCGGTTGAAACTCATGAGGGCCCGCTTTCTATGGTTATTATGGGAGATTGGAATACACCCAGCAATTCCACTCCGATTACGTCACTCATGACTGATTTAGAACTTACTGATCCATGGTCGACGCTCCACCCAAATCACCCAGACTTTCCAACATATCACAGAGGCCAAAGACGCATTGATTTTGCCCTTGTTTCTCCAGAGTTGTGTCCATACATCAACACCTTTGTCTACAAACCCTTCAAGTACCGGTTGTCCRGGGATCATAGAGGTTTTTACTTTGATTTGGATGTTTCCGAACATCTCACGAGTCTATCTCCCCAGCTATCTCCCGACCCTTTTCAAGCAAGGACCAGAAAGCGATTAAAGAGTACCTTCATACTTTTCATGATTATATGCAGGTCCATCAGATCAAGTCACGCATAGATCAACTCCTTTCCTCACCTACCCCTGACCATGCCGCAGCCAAGGCTCTTGATGCGGACCTCCTTCGCGCCAGTAGGGTTGCAGAAAACAGGTGTTGTACCCCACCCCGGGATTACTGGAGTGTTGATTTGCATCTTYTGAAACAAGAGCTTTCTGTCTACAGCCAACTCCATCGCAGAAAGCAAAAGCGCCTGGACTGCATTGCACTCCTCACCAGAGCCAATGAWCTAGGCTTTCAGATGTCCCCCAATCTCACCGTCCCTCAGATTCAATCCCATATACGTCAACTCCGACTCAAAATCAAATTGCTCCTCCAGGAATCTGCAGATCAACGGGACTCCTTTCTCCTTGAAAAGGCAAACATCGCGATGTATGTTGATGATTCAACTCAAGCACAATGCCTCCGTCAACTCCGCTGTCAGGAACGATGGAATGAAGCGTATCGCCGACTTTGTCATTGCTGTCAACAGGTTCAGACCGGTCCTGCTATCACACAGATACAGATTCCGCTAGAGTGGATATCCTTTGATCCATCAGAGCACGCTACCTTGGTAGACCCAAAAACGGTGACCGACCCAACTGACTGGGTGACAATCACTACCCCCTCTGAAATTGAGAAGTATCTTCAACTGAGGAATCAGCGTCATTTTGGTCAGGCTGAGACTGATCGAACTCTGTTCACCCAACCACCATTGAAAACGCTTTTTAATTGGAGCGCCCCCACCCAAGCCGCCAAACTCCGGCGACGATTATGAGAAGGCTACTTCGCTTTTCCTCCGTCATTTGCACAGAGTGACCAGCTTGGATTCCTTACCAGCTCAGGT